>JAMKCH010060153.1:0-106985 GCA_023653785.1 Ophioderma brevispina
TTCAGATAAATCGTACACAAGCACTTGAACACGGACAGCGGGAAGACGGACAGCATGACAGACAGACAGACAGACAGAAAAGTGATAACTAAGTCTCTGCCGAACAAAGTTCAGGCGAGACAAAAATAATGTTGCTTGACCAATGTGGGACACATTTTCACTCATAACATCCAAACCAAACATCTTTTAACCCCGAAATTTTACAGGGTAAATGAAAAAATATTAGCTTTCTTATGACACCAAAATTTTGACGATTTCTGGAAAATATTGGGTTCTGGGGGACAAGGCAATTAACAATTAGGCCACAGACCTCACTTTTTTATGTAAGAGATTAAAGACATTATCAGTGATTCATCCGAAAGAGTCAACATATTTTTAATTTGTAGGAACAGCTTAAAGGAGCATTTCGTGATCCACAGCGTCGTCCCCCCGACTTACCTAAAAAAAGTTGAGATTTTCATATCATCTGAACTGTTGACATTGGTAATCCATGTGTGCCAAATCTTACGTGCAAATTCAGCCGTGTCTGCAAGTAATTCGCAATTTTGTATTTTCTGTCCGTAAACGGACAGAAAATTATAGCACAGTGGCCTATGGGACCGTGGGAAACGAGCAATTGCTCATAACACAAAACTGCAAAGTTGGGATCAGCTAAAAAGTTGTGAATAAGCTTTTCTCAAGGATATCTAGTGAACAATGAATAAAACAGAAGGGGCTGGAATCACGAAATGCACCTTTAAAAGTGAAGGATAAATCTGTAGGATTCTCATAAATTACTTTTTCCAACCGAAGCATTGAGATAAAGAAAACGGCAGTGTTCAAAGATATGACTCTCCATTCAATTACGTGTTGTAGTTAGTGTCTGAATGGACAGTAATGACTATTATATCCGAGTTTGTCCTAATTAGGATGCTTCTGGCCTTATATTTTTTGCAGGATATGTTAGTGTACCTGTACTTGTTACAGACATGCAAAAATCTGATTTTTGAGGATTTTTTTTGATTTTCTGATTTTGCAAATCACTGATAGTGCCTTTAAGGTGTGGATCATGAAATACCCCTTTAATATGAAAACTAAGAATTCAATCATAGAGCCTAATACAGCATTTTACAAAAACAAAGTCTGTGAATACTTCAGCATGTATGGGGAAATTCACCCCTTCCACATTTACGTTGATCCCACTAACTTGACAGCATGTGTTCCAGATTCCCAACATTGATCGATGGGAAGGGGTCTCGGAGAAGGGTGGGTGAAAGGCTTCTGTTTTCCTTTTGACTCCCAACTGGAGATGTTCTCATTAATGTCGCACGCAAAGTGATTATTTAATTGAAAATGCCTAAAAGGTTCCACTTTTTGTTCAAAATAATAGTTGATGTTACTTGTAGGATTTTGTTAACTGTTTTTTTCTCATTTTTTCCTTGGGGGGGGGGTTAAATTTTATTTTTGTCTGACAACTGAAAATGGCCTAAAATGGGTTGATCATTTAGAGCATGGTTTCCCAACCTTTTTTGCCCATGACCCCATTTTCAAATGATATCACGGGTCCCCGACACTTTCTCCCCACACTTGTTACTATTGTGCCCAAATCTACAATCTAATAGAAGAGTATTCCTCACACATAGGACAATTTAAAGTGGCACTGGCACATTTTCATAAAATATGAAATTCTTCAATTTGCTCTCAAATGATAGTCTAGGCCATGGGAAGAATAAAGATACATTTTACACATAAGAATAACATACTAAAAAACAGATAGGGGCATTAATAAGAGGTTAAAGACATCCAGGTAATTTTTAGGCTAACTTTTAAGTTTTCCATAACTTTAATCAACAAATGTGTATATTACATGAATATCGTAGACTCGTACTCATTGATATTAAAACCACAAAGGTCGCAAACCAATCAAAAAGGGTGCATGCCCTGGGAACCATGCATACGGTGCCTGTTTGCTTGTGTTAAAGACACTATCAGTGATTTGCTCAACCAGAAAATCGAAAAAAATCATCAAAAATCAGATTGTTGCGTGTTTGTAACAAGTTTAGGTATCCTAACATACCTCACAAGTTATAGGACCAAAAGCAACCTAATAAGGTCAAAATTTGATATTTTAGTCATTACTGTCCGTACGGACACTAACTACAACACGTAATTGAATGGAGATTCGTATCTTTGAACACTGCCGTTTTCTTCCTTTTCTGTTAATTCTTCAGTTGGAAAAATTAACTTGTGAGAATTCTACAGACTTATTCTTAACTTTTAAGCTATTCCTGGAAATTTAAAATATTTTGACTCTTTCGAGACGATCACTGATAGTGTCTTTAAACGCCATTTCCATTGTCTGCTAAATTAATGTCATCGCAACATTAATTATAAAATCATTCTGTTTACCCATAAGGACGCTGATTTGGTCTTAGTAATTTCAGGTAAGGGCTAATATATATATAAAAGTTTTACAACCATGCAAAAATATCGCACTATTTTTCAAATGTGCCAGTGTCTCTTTAAACAACATTGGTAAATTGACCAGGAGCACCTTTGCTTTTATGAAATATTTTCTACTTTTTTAAAATGAAAACTGAGATTGTTTAAAAGTTAGCTTTGCGACCCCTTTCTTATTCACTCTTGGAATCCCGACCCCCAGGATGGTAAACGCTGATTCTGAGACCAACTTTTTTTCCTTCTTTTTTCAAAGCATAACAGAGAAACTAACTTTTGGGTGCATAGCTAATCAACTGTTTTTTGAAAAGTACCACAAATTTATTCTTTTACCCAAGTGTTCTCAACATGAATTTAGGTACAGAGATGTGTCTTTTTTCAAAATTTTCTGGAAGTTGTTGGGAAATTGGGCTAATTTCCTATTATGAAGCCAAAATTTCCCAAATTGGCCAAAAAAAATTGAAAAAAGTGGTAAATCTGTGTTAAATTTGTCCTAAAATCTGCATCTCAGGTATAACTATGGATCCCATTTTCAGCAAGCTTCTTTTTCTTATCGTGTCCAAACACAGTGGTTCTCAAATATGATCCAGCCAGAGATGGGTACAACGTCTGGCTGCTTCACTGAATTCCTCAAGGTCCTTGTCTGTGCATTGTTGCTCCAGCAGTGGGCACACCAAGAGACGTTCCATTGTCTGTGGTGCTGTTCCACAACCACAGGTAGTGTCCCCGATCTGCTTCCAGGTAGCCCCACTTCTGCAAGGCAACCTAGATCGGCCAATTCTGGTTCTCAATCTGTTGAGGCATCGCCATTCAGCCCATGAGGAGTTAGCTCCAGGTGGGAGATGCTCGCCAGGTTCAATACCAATAGATGCTACTTGGGTTGGTGGCAAGTCTTTCTTTCCACAAGGCGACTCTCTTAAGCTCCTTAGAGACTGTTTCAAGAGGTTGGACTTTGCTTAAGAAACTCTCTCTGGATTTGAGGCAGTTGGCAGCAGGTATCTGTCCAGACATAGGGTGCTTCACATTAGATACTTGGCAGCTATGCTCTTGCATGCTCGCTACACTACGACGGATGTCTGGTGGAGCAATTCCTGCTAGGATGTACAAGTTTTCCGTTGATGTTGGACGGAGGCATCCGGTGATAAGGCGGCAGGAGGCATTTAATGCTGAATCAAGCTTCTTGGCATGGGTTGATCTTTCCCATACAGGGCAAGCATACTCTGCACATGAGTAAGCTATGAGATTGTCATATCGGCCATTTTGTTATAATAATCACAGATAGATGTTTTAAAAAGTAAATTTCTAGCAGAGGCAATCAAATCGGCATGCCATATTGGACACATATTCAATACTAAGGCTATTGGCTCACATGAATTTTTAAAATCAATCCTTTTTTTATATAGTTAAAGTTGGGGGAGATAATGAGGCTGTGAATTACAAATGCTCCTTTAAAGCACAGTGGCCTATGGGGAAAACTATGTCATTTAAAAACATTTGCTCATAACACCAAAGTGCAGGCTCAGAATTAACTAAAATTTTGAAAATATCTACCGAATTATAAAAACATTAAAATAAGATAAAATGCAGCTTTAAATCTAATAGGATCCACAGAAGCATGCTACAAGCCATGATTAGCATAACGAGTTGACTTACCTCTGTGACATGTACTTTATGCCAATCATCAGTACCAGCACCAGCCTTGTAGAATTCTAAGAAAGGGTCAGATTTACCCATTACATCCTGCAAAGAAAAACAAAAGAATAAGCAATGAGTAACCATATGCACTTGCTTTAGCAGTAGCAGGAGGAAGGGGCACATTCTCCCCCCCCCCTTCCAGGTCTGATCAGGAAATTCAACTCAAGTTACTGAGAAACTGGGAAAATGGAAAAGGAAAGTCAGAGAAATGAAGAAAAGGGAAAGAGAGGGAAAAAGGAGGGAGGAGGAAAGTAGGGAAAGACTATTGGAAGTTTATGCGATGCTTGGACATTCATGTGAACCCCCTTACCCCTTCCGATTGAGAAACGAGCCTGGAAAAATTGAAAAGCCTGTATTTATACAGGGCATGAAGACATGAGTGGTTTGGAAGCGGTAGCCGATGAGTTGGCGTGCATCATGAGTGGTTTGTGCAGTTGGAAAGTGGTTGGCAAGAGAGAGAGAAGATGCAAGCCAACTAGACATGTGTTATGACGTCTCGTAGACGTCAAAGGTCAGAAATACCTTTCAAACACAAATAAATGAGCCTTGTGCACAAGTGATCTGAATTTTATATAATAGAACAGATTTTAATGATTTGTAATTGGTTCAAGAATTTGGTATGTCCAAACAACAATACATAAATCAAAATTACACAATTACACACAATATTTAAGATTATACTTAGTTGTAAACAAGAATGTCCATTAATCTCCACAAGAAGCGTTGCAGTTCAACGATGACATGTCCTCACAGCGAAGACTCCAAAATGACAGCATGCAAAGTCGCGCTTAAAAATCCTCAGGCAATATTCCATTGGAATCTCCTCAGTCCTGAAGATAACTTTTGTCCAGCAGTTCAAGACGACAAGGTTACATAAGTCCCTCGACGACATAATCCACAGTATATCAGTCCAAGATAATCACCACGATTTCTATCTGTCCACAATTTGGAATCCTATTTTGATTCCCAGCACTTTCGGCTTCAAAGACGACAGTAGAATAATTACAGCACTCTGCTCTCATGGAATTGACAATATAATAAATCCAGGCACTGTGTGGAGCATGAATCTACCATTATTGTAGATAAAACTAGCTATAACCATACTGTATAGCTGATTGCAACTGCTGACGGCGAGACTTAGCTCAAATCTCAAATATATACTGACTTCACAAAGATCCCAGTCTAAAAATAGATATTACCTCCAGAATCATGCATAAACATAACCTTGCACAAGCTGACCAATTGAAATACACATACATTACATCACCTGAATCACATCACTTTCCATATATAACTTTGTGGGGAAATTCCCTGATCTTTAAAAAACAAAAAATTTTGTTTTGATCTCAAAAAGATAAACAAGTTTCTAAGTTTAGCATCCTTGGGGAATTCCCCACTTCCCCTATTGTGCAATCTAAACAGGTGCACTTAGCAAAAACAAACTAGGGATATTCCCCTTTCTCTCTTTTATAGTAAACAAAATACTTTTCCCGTGAGAAATCTTTTCTCAAATATATTGAGAAAATAATATTTTTAAAAGTTTAATCAGAAAAATGGAGGACATATAACACATGTTAAATATGCAATTACACTCGGTGACCACAGAAAATATGCCGCCGACTTGCAATCTTGAAGCAACATGTCACAACTTTTGCTGTCGTGTTAAGGTCTGCGACTGATCACGGACTGAACAAGTGGCTACGCCGATAAAGCATGCTTGTTCTTTTTGATTTTATGATGCTGTTGCCTACTGACGGGAAAATCACAGAATGATAAAAATTTTGCCAGTTTGAACAAGTCTATAGCCGATTTTGAAAGAAATGTGGTCTTGTGTAGTTGGGAAGAGGTTGGGTCAGGAGCTGTCTTCTGTGTGACTGTACGTTAAACAAATATGCACATTCACATAAGGGCATTAAATAATAAATTTCAGATTTTTTACACAGTACTCTGCATTAAAGGTGCAATGAGAGATTTTGAGGCACCCAAATATTGTGTCATAATAGTAATTTCATATAGATTAGACACTCAATAGACTTCTTACCTTGTATTTAGCTACAGAAATGTCTTAAAAGAGAGAAAAAAGGTGATTTTGATTTGCTTATATTTCAATATAAAACAAAGCTGAATTTCGTATTTGCTCCTATACGAAATTAGAAATTTAACTATTTTTGTACCAAAGAAACATTTCTCAGCTTAATCCTTTCACATGTGGATATTTTTGATGGAAAGCTTTACAACAGGGCAAAAATCAGTACTTTCCATTTTTTAGGGATATGTGAAATCTCTTGTTGCACCTTTAATGCTTGAAGGTATTGCACAGAACAATTTGCTACACGGAGAATAGCAAGTTATCGGTGAGCACTGCCCAACCAGAAAACATCTCAATTACAGAAAGGGTAGACTTGTCTATAGCGATGCACAATCGACAGCGTTCCTTTAATTTCTCATTGCACTGTAGTGTATATGGGTCATGTAACCATGCCCCTCGGTTATCGAGATAGCGTGAGATAGTCATGAGAACTCTGTATACAACGATCACAGGTTATCAACTCTCCCTGAATCTGACAGGCAACTCTCAGTAATCTTATACTGAAACCGCCCAGATACTCAGGGGGGTAGGACATGCCAACCTAACAGCAACAGCAAATTCAAAAGGGCATCAACTTCCGGGTGCTAGTCTGTTTCAAAGACTAAAGAGACACTGGCACATTTGAAAAATAGTGCGCCCTCAAGATTTTTCAAAATCAACATTTTTGCATGGTTGTAAAGCTTTTATATACAAAAGCCCTCACCCGAAATGATTAAGACCAAATCAGCTTCCTTAAGGGTAAACAGAACGATTTTATAATTTAACATCGCCGGCGACGCTAAATTCAGCAGACGACGAAAATGGCTTTTAACACAAGAACACGCACTCCGTATGCATGTTTCTCACACTATGTACACTGTTTGACCGGTCTATAACCTTTGTGGTTTTAATATCAGTGAGTACGAGTCAAAATATTCATGTAATATACATATTTGTTGATTAAAGTTATGGAAAACTTAAAAGTTGGCCTACAAATTACACGGATGTCTTTATCCTCATATCAATGTCCCCATCTGTTTTGGGTATGTTATTTTTATGTGTAAAATATATCTCTGTTCTTCCAATGGCCTAGACTATCATTTGAGAGCAAATTGAAGAAATTTCATATTTTGTGAAAATGTGCCAGTGCCGCTTTAACGGTAGGGTGGCACTCTTACGCATATCGAACGATCACACACAGACTTGACTTAAGGCTAGGCCTGGTCACAAATATTTAAATCTAAATGACCATTATTGGAAATTACACTATTTTGCAGCGGGGTTAATCCACTAACCCAGACAGATTTTGAACTCAATAATTTTTTCCACCTGATTTTTTCCTAAATTATCATGATATTACTAAGATGTATTGAACGAAGGTTTAAAGGTGATTTTGCAATGTCACTGGGACCGAAGCTGCCGTAGAAAATACAAGTAAGAATTCACTAAATGATCGTTTGGAAATCCCCAATGCCCAAATCGAGCAGATCGTGTCCGACCCCCCTGTCTCAGCTGATGGTTGGAAATCTTTGCAACCTTTATCAAGTTTAGCCCTGTGACGTCACACTGTAAGCCTCGGTGACACTATGGCAAATAGGCTTTAGGGCTTATTGTGTGACACCGTGGAACTTATTTGATAAGATTGCGCAAATCGGCGGCATTGATTCAACAGAAAAAAAGTTTCATGCATCCACCAACAATTTTGAAAGATTTGCTGTGGCATTCCCCTGGTTATCCTTCCGGTTGTTCTTGCAGACACTTTCTTTTTCTCCTTGGCAAGTAATTGGGTGAGAGAAGGAGATTCTTTTTTGTCACTATTACTATTTCGCACTTGACGTTCCTGAACATACAGTGACAAAACTAAATTTGCTCATTCTGGGGTTTCAGCTTGGAGCATGGGGCCAAACGTCTGTTTTCTATGCAAACAAAATGACAACAACTTCCAATTTAAGGGAAGTAGCACAGACAAAAGTCTAAATCACAAATCCTTTAATGGGTAGTCCGCTTGTCATGCCACTTCCGGGGCCAGGGCTATGCAAATTATGCACTGATCGCTTCCCGTTTCGGCATAGAGTTAGCTACCGGGTTAGCTTAAATCTATTTTCAAATAAGGAAAACAATAACATACTGGAGGATAAAATCTCACATATCTTGATTTCTTCAAAATACTTTAAGTTGTCTTAAAATCACTTTCAGATGATTTACAACCAAAAAATTACATAGTTCCGACTTGTTAAAATCAAAATTTAACATTTGACTATTCAGAAGAAAAAAGGGTGTGGCACCTGCCACCTGTTAAAAAAAGCAGGATACATCCACACACCCACCCACACAAAAAAAGTGAAATCAAAACAATTGTTCCCTGCAGAGATCTGCACAATATTCGAAGAAATCACCAATTTAACATTACTTCATAAATCGAAGTATTCCCATTTAATTATGTACATTATTACATCATCACCTAATACCCAGCCTATGTGCTAATATATCTGCCCCAAGCCACCCCAACCCTAATGTCGCAACACAGCATCGTTATAAGCATTTCAATCAAAACGACGTGAAAAGAGAAGCTTGTAGGCCCTAAAAAACACTTAATTGCGGTCCCAAGGGATGTTTGTGAGACGTGTTAAACAAGCCTTTCAATTGCAGCACTAGTACATATACCCAATACTTGATTTTTGTCCAAAAGGACCCATGTCATTGGGGAAATAGCGTAAAGTAAGGCAAACTCTTCGAAAATCCTGCAAAATCGCCCAGAATTGCAGAATACTGATCTCGCAACTTTGTGAAATCTTGAGTACTTTGCCTAGCACGGGTCGAGGGAAAATTACTGGACATCCGCGCCTGGGCAGGGAATTAAACCCCAGACCTTTCACACACACTGAGCCACCAAGGAAAATGTCCAGGAATTTTTCCAGGGTGTTCACACTTAGGCATATTGTGTATGTCCATGTTAAATAATTGTTCACAATGTTCTGTACTTTGATTACCACCAAATAGGTGGGCCTCATAGCAGTGCAAACTGATATGGAATAATGTAGGTGCAAGACAACACAATTAAGAGACGCAGTGTGTATATTATGTGTGGCGCATGCAATTCTGTGCAAACGCTCGAGTGAAGTTGGTTTACTTTTACGCGCGGAACGATAACAACCAAATTATGCCCACCTGGTGGTAATCAATAAAGTATAGTATGCGATGCATGTTTCTTTCTCCACTTCTGCCTATAATTTTTTCATTTTTTTTTCATTTTTCATTTACCAATGATCAATGTAACTTTTTTGGAGTCAACCAAATATACTCCGCAATACCAATATGCAGATTTTGCCACGAGCTAAATGCGATACCTCATATAACAGCAGCATATAGACCTTATTTGCCTTAAATAAAAGTAAGCAAAGAAGGCAAAGATGCCCGAGTGCACGTTTTGTCTTTACCTAGCCTAAATACATCTAATTGGTGCCCTGGTTCTGCAGTCTTTTGCAAGATTTGCAATTTAACACATTACCTGTTTGAGACGTCCAATTTGTCACAAAATTATTGTCAAACGTGTTAAATTGTGCAGTTTTATTACCATAATTGGACCAAGTACCAGTGGTGTAGCCAGCTTTTTTTTCAGGGGGCAAAAGGGGGGGGGGCACATACATTTTCAGGGGGGCAAGCATATATTAAAATTTGTTAGTATAGTATATGGCCTATGTAAATCACTAATTTTTCAGGAGGGGCAAGATTCCCCACAAGGGGGGCAGCTGCCCCCTGCCCCCCCCCCCTGGCTATGCCACTGCCAAGTACAAAAAATGCATTTATATGAGTCCAGTTGCATCTAGTCTTGGCTCATTTTTCACCTTTTTTCAGATAGTCCTTGGGACATGAGTCACCAAACATCTGTGTGGTTTAAATCTTATATAAACCAAGATTTAGCTGCATGAAAAAGCTTCAAGTGACTTTTTTAATGTGATATTTTAACACACATCTCAGCGGCTTTGAAACAACGGCTAACTTTATCACATTAATCCATCTCCATAACCGTGATCTAAACCTGCAGGCGTATTGCTACACATTTAAAAACATTTTTCATGCTCAAATCTCAGGACATGAAATATGCACAACTTTTTACAATGTTCGACTACATTGTACGGAAGAATGTCTGACATGCACGCAAGCATTACGGGAGCAATAAAACCGCTATCAAGTTTGTGTGCAATAACATTTACTCGGCCATTTAAGCTATCAATAAAAGATTGCGTTAAAATTTGCCGTCGCCATCAGAAATTTCATGCGAAGGTCTTTGACAATTCAGAGGTTATTACGACTGCTGTCAGGGAGCGCCGCAACGTCGCTTCAATTTGGTTTCCTGTTTGCCACTTTATACATTAGGAGTATTGCAATGGACCAGTGGCAATTCGTAGGCTGATAGTTAGAAAAGTGAAGAGTTTTGTGGAAAAAGTTGACGGTCCAAATTGGATATGTATCTTTGCGTTGTTACTTTTGCACATTTTTGTGTGATCTTATGGAATATGGACCAGTTCCAGTTAATTTGTTGATATTTGGAATGCCTTCTTTTGGATGAAGACATGCACACATGCACTCAGCAGACAGAATAATTATTGAAAAATATGGGAGATGAAATGAAAATGTCCCAACAACCCAAAATGCCAGAATGAGTGACAGAAAAGAAGAAAAATGGTTACATGTGTCAAGAATTAGGGGATATATTTCCCTCTGCCCATACAACTTCTGTCCAAGGTCCGACCCATGGTTGATTTTGATTACGGTTTATTTTCACAAACAGTGAATATATTTTGGTGATTTTTCAAGTGTAACACAGTTAGAATTTACACTTTTTTTTCACTTTTTTTTTAATTTATTCTAATTCTTCAATTTAGTTTAAGGTGCAAAATTAAAAATAAACCTAGGATGGATTAACATTTTGTTTTATGGGGTGCCATTACATGGACCATCATCCATTCCAATAAGTAGAGGTATATATCCCCATCTACCGTGTTTCCACCCATGCATGACACTGATGGTTAGAGGGCCAGGCTCGTAAACAGGATTTTTGGGGGGGGGAGGGGCGCATTACTATTCAGAAGGAGAATTTTCCCCCAAAAAATGCAAAGGAAGTGAGTTTGGCCCCAAAACACCCAAAAGTGGACAAAAGAGCATAAAAAACCCCTAATTCATGGCTCAATCCACCTCACATAATATATTTTGGGGCTGATTTTTAGATCTTTTAAGGTTTTGTAGGCTTCTTGGAATGGGGGGGGGCCCATACACCCCCATTGCCCTTGTTAAGGCATGTTTTGGCTTTCCAATCATGGCAAGTAGAATCTTATAACATTTTACTGACATATAAATCTGAAATGTAATATTCTATATTCTTCAATTTAGTTTTAAGTGCAAATATAAAAATAATAGAGATGGAATTACATTTTGTTTTATCAAACATGAGAAAAAAAGTTGTTTGCTGACAATAAAATATATCTGCTGTGTGTGTTTTCTAATGGAGTTTCACATTTTAAATTACAAAGACTTAAAATAGATCAAATGGATTGTGACAAAGGACCAATGCAATTTTAGATTTAGAATTAAATCTAAATAGATTTAAATGGTGCAACGAGAGGATTTCACATAACAGGTTGTCTCCCTAAAAACATAGAAAATTTCTGATTTTTGCACACAATTGTAAATTTTTTGTATCAAAAATGTTCCCATGTGAAAGAAATTAAGTGAAAAGTATTTCTTTGGTACCAAATTGTGAATTTCTAATTCGTAAGGTAAATACGCAAATTCAGCCTATGTTTTATATTGAATTTTAAGCAAATGGAAAAACCCCAATTTTGTTTTTAACTTCAAGGCATTTCTGATGTACCAAAGACAAGAAATCTATTGGGGGTCTTAATATATGATCATACACAGGATATAATATATGGGAGCCCCAAATCTATCATTGCACCTTTAAATAAACTCTAATCTATTTAATTCTAAAATGGATTGCTCTCCAATTCCAATCTTTTGGATTTCTTTAATTGTGTGTGTGTTAAAGACAGGCATGGTAAAGCTAGCCCAACAGCAAATGTAAACAAAAACTTAATGGCATGGCATTAGATGTTAGGTTAGATGATCTGTTGCTATTATATTAAAAGATTGCAAATGGAGCCACTGATTATGACATGTCTTTAGAAAAGTCAATTAAAGGTATACACAAACATATCTTCAATCTTCAATCTTCAAAATAGGAGTTCCCTATACAGCAAACTGCTACACGGGACTTGGTTCAGAAGTGACCGTTCCACAGGCATGGTCGCAGAAAGTGAAAGACCCAAATACTAGGTGGGACCAACAAAAACACCACACCACCAAAAAACACTAGGTGCACTATATACAGTTGATTTGAAAAACATTGGTAGGACTATAACAACTTGGAGCCCACAGGAGGGGTTCATCTGCCGCGATGGTTAGCTAGTAGACTGGCTTCCTGAAATACTGGGAGGGAAGGGGCAGAAACTGCTGAGGCTGGTTAGGGTTGGTTCCATAGACGAATTGTATCGTGGGTAGGAATGAACATAACTATACAATACATACCTCTCTTTTGCAGGATTTAAAAAATAAAATTCAAAGTATGGTGATAGTGGACCAATTAGGATTTAAAAATTACATCTCAAACGAAAATCTATTATATTTGATTTTAAATCTAAAAAGGATTGTACATAATCGCAATCTTTTGGATCTTAATTTCAAAACCCCAAAATAAGGAGTATATTTATCCTTTTTCTCTAAATGCTACACATGAATAGTGTAGATGCAAAATCACTATCCATTTCCCCAAAATTAAAAATTTTGCTGAAAATAACTTATATATTTAGAATGGGAGGGCCTATTAGGCTTTAACAACGCAATTGATTGAAGAATTGGGGGTGGGGTTGCAACTCGGTCCCTGTGCGCCCCAGGGCACCAAACACACCTAGCTTGCCAATCAAATTGCTGCTACGAAAATCTAACGGCAACTGCAAATTTGAACAATATCAAATGTCAAAACTTCCTTCATTTGAAACAGGTGGCCAAACGAAAAAAAAAAGCAAATTACCCGAGAATAAGCTGACAACAATAAAACTACAAGCATCAATGGAAAAAGACTAAGATACTTGGAATCAATGTGTTCAACTTCATTACCAGTATGAATGGAGAATAAAACCATCTCGGCAGAAAAATAGTAATAAAGGTATCCGATATGGTGGGTGTCACTCATATCATATTGACAATGTGTAAGCATGTGATCGTTCCCTTTTCGCGAAAAAAAAAAGGGTGGATTTGAAAGTATGTTCGCGAACATGCAAATTTCGCGATTTTGCACAAAAGGGTCATTTTGTCAACCATGGACTCGATATGTTTATTTTAAAAAGGGTATATTTTTAGCTATTTTTTTGTGAACACGAAAATGTGAAATCCTAGAAATCTTACCAGTTTTCGCTTAAGTAAGACCCAGTATTACATTTGTATGTTTTTGCCCCCCAAAATATTCGATAACTGCCTGGGAAAACTCCGCTGGAAAGTTCAGGTCGGATCCCGGTTTGTTTACATTTGAAGTCATTGCGTTAAAACAGGGGCTTCCCAAGGGTAAGGCACCCTGATTCCATCGGTTCTTTTATCAAGCGATATAATAATGCAGCGGCGTGGAACCAGACAGCAGGGTACTAATGAATTCATAATTGCGCTGCACACAAAGGCAAGGGACACGTTCGTCTCCAGGCAAAAATGCCGTGTGAATGAAATTTGCCATTGTCCCTAGGAGTATATGTATAAGGAAAAATCATGAATAATAAGGACTGAACGTTGTGCTGACGGCAAGCAAGGCGAATTTCACACACCTACAAGGTTATGGGAAAGATCATTTTAAGATGGGATGAATTCAGTATTCTGCCACATCCATGACATCTTCAATGTGCAGTTTATTTGTTGAGGTGCCGAATCATAGGGGTGGTGGCACCCTATAAATCTTCCAGTTATTGTTTTCTCAATATAGTAGGCCTAAAGATGGTATTTGAAAACAGTTAAAAAGACAAAGATTTCATCTTTGAAAAAGAAAACATGTTTTTGTGTGTGTTCTTGAAATTTAAAAAAGTGTGGTGAGGTGTTGTAAAAAGTTGTACTGAATGCAAAAAAAGGTTGTTTTAAAGGTTAATTGTACCCCGTTTTCATGTAAAAAAAGGAGGTCAAATTTGCTTAGAAATGTACTTGAAACCAAGCGAAAAAGAGGGTATTTTTGACTTGGGGAACGATCAGCAGTTACGCCTTTGAATAGGAAGTGACACCACTGGGTATCCGATTTGATATCATGCTTATACGCTCAATGGCGATATCTCTAAATCTGATCAATTTTTGTTTCATCATCTTGGCTGGATACAATCTGAAATTGAAACTAATATCTGTGTGTGTGTGTGTGAAGTATACAGGTATTTTACATGATATCAAAGTCAGGTTTCGTTACAATTAAGCTGCCTCACAAGAGTCTATAGGTTTAAGGTGCCACAGTCTCAGGTTACATTTGTTTAGTTTCGGACCTCAAATTCTCAACTTAATCTGTAATTTATGTAGTTAGGATATGGAAATTATAGACACAAATTCCATTTGAATATTCTTTAACAGTTTGAGAGATATTCCAAAACACAAAAGCTTTAAAAGAGATAAAATTTAACTCACAAGGATTCCTTTCAATTGGGAAAGGACATGCATCTTTCACCCAAAGTTGATTAAGAAGGAAACTTTCATTCTATTCTAAAAGTGAATTTCATTTCTACTCTTTTAAGAGAGTGAAATTTGAATCAAATTGAATGATATCTTGGGAAAATGTGACAAAAATGCAATCGCTACTCCAAGACTTGGTGCATTTGTCTCTCTCAGTGCATTGGCATTTTTCTTCTGCCAGGCAGAAGATTATCCTGAATTGGACCAAACCCTCATGCAGTGGTTCTCAGTAGTATGTGTGTATACATCCCTCCATTGTTTACACTTCTCAGCTGTAACTGAGATGGCGCTGAGTTCAGGAGTCTCATATTTCCAGGCATGGCCCATGGTCACAGTGATAAATACCAATAGTGATAGGACATGCCCTGCTTTGCACTAATGGACTAGTCCTAACCTAAAGGTAGACTATGTAAAGTTTTTCTGATTGGTTGGGTCAGGTTGCAAAATTTTGCTTGAAAAAAACGCTAGATTTAGAATGACTGCTATAGCCAATTTATATCCAAAATAATCGAATGACTTCTATAGCAAATTTATATCCAAAATAATAATTCATGTTATAATATACAATTGTCGTACAGAATTACATTGTTGTATGGATATGTTAACACTGATAGACATGGAACATTTCAATTTAAAAGCGACTATATTCATGTGTGGTTAAAACAGGCACAACTTTGTACAGGCAATGTATGACAGCTATTACTACCATAGTGATTTGGCCTTTGCACTGGATATGATGTTCCCTTTAAACAGGGAAGTATGGTAACCTGAAGCTTGGTGTTCCATGCAATGCGCTTTCTACTTCAAAATAATATACCAGATTATCAGAAAAAAAGAAAATGAAAATGAATGTCTTTGTTTCACAATAAAGGTGATCATTATGCTTGATGCCTTGTATAGTATTCATTACAATAATAGTGTTACAAACTCAATTGTGTTTCATTTCACAAATTGTGCACTAAAATGCAGGATATTGCTTTTTTAAGGAATCGTCTTGTTTGGTTTGGGCTGCAGTTAGGGTTAGGGATTGGTTCAAAGCTGTGTGTCCCAGTGGATGATGTCACTGAGAATAACAGAATCGCAATGAGCAAGGTTGCACAAATGAGGTGTAGGTGCTGGGCGTATATACCAACCTGGGGGAGGATGGAGGGTGGAGGAAAGGGGGCAGTTGCTCCCCTGACTCAAAATATCAGTATGAATGAAATAACATTGCAGTTGTCCAAAATCTTGAAGGGAGTTGTAACCAAAACTTTGGCCGAAATTTGGGCCCAATTAATGTAAATTGTGATTAATTTTCACAACTTACATGCACTTAAAACTTTGACTGTTGGTACACCACTGTGGGTGCAGAGCCCCAGTACAGTACAGGTTGGTGTGCAGTGTGCAAGCCTCAGTACACCATTGGTGTGCAGAGCCTCAGTACACTATGGTGTGCAGAGCCTCGGTACACTGCTGGTGTGCAGAGCCTCGGTACACAACCGTGTTGCAGAGCTTCGGTACACTGCTGGTGTGCAGAGCCTAGGTACACAGCTGGTGTGCAGAACCTGGGTACATCACGATGGCGAGCCTCGGTAACTGCTGGTGTGCAGAGCCTAGGTTACACAGATGGTGTGCAGAACATTGGTACACCACGATGTGCAGAGCCTTGGTACACTGATGGTGTGCAGAGGCCTCGGTACACAGTGGTGTGCAGAACCTTGGGACACCACCAGATTGGCAGAGCCTTGGTACACCGTTGATGCGCAGGCGCCTTGGTACACCGCTGTGTGTGAGAGCCCTTGTACACGTTGATGCGCAGAGCCTCGGTACACCAATGGTATGCAGGCACTTGGTACATGCTGGGGTGCAGTGTGCAGCACATGTGTTACACATCCAGAACAGCTAAATAAAACCCACACTTGCACTTTAGACCCAAAGCCATGGCTAGGAAGTCCTGACAGGTTTGAACAAGGGTATGACATTTTATTCCGTCGTTCAAAATGTCAGGCCTTGTATTACTATATGCCCTTCCTTCAATGTCAAAACTTAAAGATAAAGAGTTGTCAACAGCATTTCGAATAAAATTAAATATATTATTGTCCAATAGGTGGCAACTGCCACCAAGCAATCCAATCAAATTTTAGGATTACAAAGTATAACAGGCTACATTTGAAAGTCGGTATAAAACAGCTTTTACTATCAAAGATATGAACTGTCACATCAAAAAGTAAAGGTAAAGGTGTTGTGTGCCGGAGTTGATGCATAACTCTACTGCAGGGGCGTAACAGGGGTCACTGTCAGAGGGGAAAATTTTACTGGTGTTGGGGCTGATTTTTCCTGTTGGAGGTGGTTGTGATGGTGGTATATTGGTTGGGAAACCTCGTTCCTAGAAGCAAGCAGAAGTGAGGCAGGATCGCTCCTGGATTGCTACTGCCTTGGTTAGCAATCCAGGTATCTGGTTCTGTCTCTCTATGACACATAGAACATATAAAAATCAGTCTAAAGATATAAGAAAGTACTCAATGGGGGGATGTTTTTTTGTTACTTATTATCCAGCTTATTATGGAATAAACGCGCAAGTGAGATTGAGGGGTTTTATTCAGTTATCTATATAATAATACGGTGGTATGTCAGTGTTTGTCTGTCTGTTGTTCTGTAGTGACAGCGCTATCTCGAAGACCGAGGGTAGCACGTTCCTGAAACATGTGGGTGGGCGATTGCACCTGTACCTTCCGAAGACAGAAGTTGTATGGTTAGGTCGATCAAAGGTCATCGGGGGTCATTCGAGGTCAAAAAAGGTAAATGGACTGTGTCGATTTTCTTCGAGGGACCGCGGAAGCACATTCTGAAAACCTTGGTGGTTGGGTGCCCCTGACCGTCCCAATACCGGGTTGTATTGGTTAGTGGATCACAGGTCATCCGGGGTCATTCAAGGTCAAATGAGGTCAAATGGGTAAACGTTGGGTGTATGGACATGAAAACTTGGAGGGTGGGGTTGATTTTCGATGCCAAAGATTTAAGTCACGACAAGGTCATTAGGGGTCATTCACGGTCAAAATGAGGTTAAACGTGGTTTCTCGGAGACTGGGGGTCGCACGTTCCTGAAAATTGGGGGGTGGGTGCCCCTTGACGTCCGCAAAGACCAGGTTGTATTGGTTAGTGGATCAAAGGTCATCGGGCATTCAAGGTTTTGGTCCAAATGAGGTCAAATAGGGTAACGTGGGGTAGGGACATGAAAACTTGGAGGGTGGGGTCGATTTTTGAGCAAAAAATTTTGAAGGTCATGGGGGGGGGTGGGGGGAACCAAGGTCTTGGGGTCATTCAATGGTTCCAATGAGGTTAAACGTTGGTTTCTCGGAGATGGGGTTGCGCACGTTCCTGAAACTTGGTGGGGGGGTGCCCCATGACCGTCCCAATTCCAAGGTTGTATTGGTTAGTGGATCAAAGGTCATCAGGGGGTAATTCAAGGTCAAATGAGGTTCAAAATAGGGTAAACGTCGGTTGTATGGACATGATGAAACTTGGAGGGTGGGTGTCGATTTTATAGACGCAAAAAAATTTTGAAGGTAAATGACAAGTCATTAGGGGTCATTCAAGGTCAAAGGAAGGAAGTCAAAAGGGGTAAGCTTTGGTGGATCCAGACACGAAACTTTGTGGGCGGGGGTCGATTGTTGATGCCGCAATTTTAAAGGTAACAAAAAGGGTCATCGGGGGTCATTCAAGGTCAAATAGGTAACGTTAGTGTATGGCATTTGAAATTGGAGGGGGCGGGGTCGATTGTTGATGCGAATTTTAAAGGTCACGACAAGGTCAGTAGGGTCATTCAATGTTCAAAGTAGGTCAAATGGAGTAAATGGTGTTATGGGACATGAAACTGGTGGGTGGGGGTGATGGTTGATGCCAATTAAAAAAAAAAATCTTAAGGTCCATGCTAACGAAGGTCATTAACGGGTATCCAAGGTCAAAGAGGTCACATTGGTAAAATTTGGTAGTCTCAGATGAAACGTGGGCGGGGGAGATTGTGATAATGCCAAAAATTTTAAAGGTCACGGACAAGATCAATAAAGAGGGTCATCCAGGGTAAAAGGCACCGCGAAACCTGAGGGTCATTCATGCCAGGTGATCGCGAAACCCAGGTGATTGCGAAACCGGGGGACCGCCTAGTATCATATAAAGCACAATGTTATATTGAGGTTTATTCCGTTATATACCTGGAGCGAGGCAGGAGTGATACCTGGAGTGAGGCAGAATCGATCCTGCCTTGCTCCTGGATCGCTCCAGGATTGAAGTTATTTCCAACAGATATACTATAATAGTTTTGAGGCAGATTTTCCTGGTTGGAGTTGAAAAATTCCTGGTGAGCAGGCAAAAAAAGGCTGATTTAGCATGAGTGTTAAGCTTTTTCTTCCTGGTAAAAGCTCTCTGGGGTGGCAACCTCCCACACAACCAGTCTTTTCCCAGCATATGCCAGTACCCATTTGGGTAGGGAGAGGCAAGTGAGGTGAAGTGCCTTGCCCAAGTACACAACACACTGGGTCAAGATTTCACAGGGTAGATGAGAAAAATTGTAGCTTTCTTTAGATACTAAAATTTTGACCACTTCCAGTAAAATCAGGGGCTCTGGGGATGAGGCTATCAGCGATTGGATTATGGCCCCTTAATAGAATTACTTTGATCTTGGCTTACTCACTTCAGTGGTAATAGGAAGATCAGCAGTGGCATAAATTTCTTTTTGACATGGGGGTGGGGTTAATGAAAATTTATGAATGAAACAGGGTTTGCTGACAAAATCTGTTACACACCTGTGCACGCGAAGCGCGCTAAAAATTTTGCCATTTTGAACCTAAAATTTTTAAATGTAATTGTAATTAGAACGAAATGTGCAAAGCACGTAGAAATTTACCATTTTTTAAACTATTAGGCTAAAATATGAGGTTATTTTGGTCAAAAACACATGAACGGGCATCAACATTGGGGGATGATCGTATTGACCATCCCCCTCATCAAAATATTGGGGAGTATAAAAGCACTCCCTCCGGGATTTATGCCTATGTAGATCAGCATTACAACATGCACATATAATGTAAAACATGGAAATTGAAATGGTTGTGAAATCCTCTGACATTTGCTAGCATTGCTTTAAAATGGGGAAAACAAAAATATTGCAAGAAAATTGTAAGTTGTGCCTTTAACACCTGTTGACATTTCACCACAGGATTTCTCTACACATAAGGTGTTAGCATGGAATGAAATAGTCAGTGATAGTCCAGCAGCGGAGGAGGAGTAGATGAAAAATCTCTGATAAAGTTTTTTTCTCAGCTGATTATATCTCTTTGAAAGGTATATAATGGAATCCAGGTGGGTGTAAAATTGCCACCCTTGGGCAATTTGAGAAATCCAAGATGGACCGCCATTTCACTGTAAAACCCCAATATTGCAGGTTACCATGGACAAGGACACCCAACGATGTTTGGAATTGTTTTGTTTTTAATAATCATTCATGGTAGGAAATGTAAATTATAAAATGTATCTTGGAAGGCACGATTGATTAATTTGAGAAATCCAAGAGAGCACCAGTTTAAACAGAAAAACCCGAAATAATGCACTTTCACCGAAGAGAAAACCCCAAAATACATGTTTTACGCATTTGTCTCATATGATTATATATCTCAAAAGGTATATAATAAGAAGTTAAGATGGATTTTTTTGGAAAATTGTCCCCTTGGCAATTAGAGAAAACAATGCAAGATGGCTGCCGTGTGCCATAAAAATACTAAAAATAGAGCAGTTTGTACAGACGGGGCAACTCAGAAATGACATTTTGTGCTGTTAACCTAACCAGAGAGCCGACCAACGGATGTGAGGTTTTCGCGTGTGCGCTACGGGATGGTTGAGGCAAACCAGCGGCTGTGTCCTTCGCTACTGCGTCCACATGGTTGGGAGGTTAGATCAATTAGCGTTATGTCTTCAGGAGCCCTTCAAGATGCTTGAGGGACATTTTAGTGCCCGGGACGGGCACCAGGGTTCTTCGACCGTCCGCCAGCCAAGGCCAGGTCCGGAGAGAGAGACAACCTGGGAACGAGGTTTTGTAAGTGAAAAGACAGAGTCTGATTCTTAGCGTGGGGTGGACACGCCGTTCCTTCGACCACCGCAGGTGAGTCTCGTCAATGGACAAGGTAGAGTTCGGAAACCCATCGCCCGGAAGCGACTGCACAAGACAAAGGCCGTCTTCTAGTCCAGGAGACTGGCCTCTCCCAGTGGTGTACGAACTTCCTATAAGAACGGGCAATAGCAGCAGATCCCACTCCGGCTTTACGGTTGAACGAACCGCTGGGGAACGAACGGAAACACGCCCTTCAGCAAGATTCATAGGATGGGGTATTAGGACTACTGTGCTGTCTTTGAAGCCCCGATGGAGCGGCCCCAAATCGCGGTCCGGTTAGGCACGTTGAGGGTGGAACGCGCAACCCTAAAGGAAAATTTCCGTTAGAAAATCCCCGATCGCCTACAGAAGCAGACACAGATCAATCTTCCCGATTGGCGCACCATATATGACCCGGCGAGTCGCGAATATAAGATTTCTAGTTGACGTCCTCTTGATGAGCAGCGAGCGCGGCGCCGTTTCAGAAAGTCCCGCATGAGTGTATTGTTGGCGGATGCGCCAGGGACAGTCAAGTTGGAGATGTTTCGTCGGATGTCCGCTCCGGGACGGAAGCGTCGGCTGGAGGATCGCTACGAGCAGCCACTAGTCCCCCCACTACCAGTTCTACGAAGCTGTGTGAAACCACAGCTGAGCAGCCACAGGAGGGCAATCAACGAAACCAGGAATTGTAGGACCGGCTACCTTCTCGAGGACTATCGGTATCATCGCATGGGAGGGGGAGGGGATAAATAGGCACTGATCCACCATCGCATCCTAACCCACGGCTCTGGGATCGTGACTCCATGAGTGTACGCTGGAAGCGTGATTCTCAGGGAGGCGATATAGGCCGAGTAGTGGGGACGTGTAGCCTCTGAAAAATTGGCCGGAAGGAGGTGTCCATTCCACATGACGACCCTTTGCCTTCGATGGACGCTGGATTGCGTGCCATCAGGACTTGAGGACGTCTGCCTAGGAAGTTCTCCACCCTGTTACATGTGATGCTATTATTTAAGGGGGCAATGTCCCGGTCGCATGCACCACTCTTAGGAGCCTGACTACCTCCTTGCAGAGGACTGGGTTCATACCACCAACACCCACCCACCCCCTCACCCCCCCCCCCCCCCCCGATGGCGCATCGGACCAGGATCACCTTTCCCCTGGCAGGGCGATCATTGCTTCAGTGCCAGGAAGTTTGCCCACAGCTCGAGCAAATTGAACTATGATAGTGGAGCTTGCATGTTGCCGACCAACGGGTCCCAACCTTGTGGGACCCTAAGTGGGCCCTCACACCGACGCATCTGTTGTCAGCGTCACGGAGGGTGTTAATTTTAAAAAAAAAAAATTTCCGAAGGGGGCTCCCACATCCAAAATTTGCGTGGATGTGTCCACCACCTGAGGTCGGGAACCCGCTTCAGGGGCACTGGATCGGAAGGGACATGGTTGGTACCAGGTGTCGGAAGTACCTGAGGCATGTGGAAGATGTGATACCCCTCATGTGCGTAATCTGCAGAGGGGAACCATCCCAAAGGCTGGCCAGAAGTCCCGGAAGCCGAAGCCAAGCCTGGCTTGGGACCCCGGACTGCTCTCTCCAAGAATGCTCGGGCACACGCCACGACCGAGGGCCCTACTCGGTCTGCAGATAGGGCCTCACTTGCCAGTCTCGCTCCCAGAAAACTGGGGCTCTGGACAGTGAGAGCGATTGACTCTTGTCAAGGTTGATGAACCGAGTGACCTAATCAGGTAGGACCTCTTCTATAAAGGCCTGGAGCCACCTTCGGGGAGGGTGCCACCAGTAGCCAGTCGTCTATGTAGACGAAGAGAACCCGCTACCACCTTCCGACCTTTGGAAGGTCCGTGGAGCGGGCGACAGGCCGGAGGGCAGGACACGGAACTGGTAAGCCACTCAGCTCCGACGTTTGTGTTGCTACAAATTCTGTTATCAAGGCGATATTTCAGGACAGTCATTGATGACATCACTGTGCAGGGGTTTCTGATTGATACAATGCAACCGTACAAAAGCACCGTGAGCTCATTCCAGACTTACTGGCTGCCCTCGGTACATGAGGGTTGTGCCACCGTATCACCATTATACGGCATTGTCAAGGCTGGGAGCCTTGAAAGTAGTACGAGGTAAACAGTGTTCATTAACCTGCCCGGGGTTGTTACTTCGATCGTCTAAAGGTGGATGTCACTGAGGCACTCAACATCCATCATTCTGGCATGCTGATGGGCAATCTGCATATCTGTCGCTGTCGGAGGCAAGACCAGAACGAAGGACATTTTCTAAAGTAGCTCACTAAACTAGGTTCTCGCCACCCACAATGAAGGCATTCAAGGAAATGTAGCCGGTGACATTTCAGGTAGCTATCTGGATGGATGAACTTGAATCTGATCCATTGAACTGGGTACCAAATCAGCATGGACTGGAAGGAAACGAGAAGCTGTCGTGGTGCAGTCGCAGTGCCCAATGATGGCCCTTAGCTCCTAATGGAATATTGAAGGGGATTAAGTCCTCATATTGGATGGTAAGAGTGCTCATGTGGAGGTGGAGGTAAGGCACCATGTGGATCAAAGGGGTGGATGTGTCTCTGCAAATATGAACTTGTCATCTTCTGTTCATGCGAGGGAGAGCGGAAATGTCGAAATGAGAAAAATAAAAAGTAAACCAAGCGGAGGAATAAGAAAAGGGACAAGAATGAGAAACTATTAATGGACAATAATGTCAAGTATAGGTGTGCCATTGAACTGGTTGGCGTATCAAATTAGACAACTAGTAGTACCGGTACTTATACTCTACAACAATGGTTTTAATAGTGCTTTATAGTGTCCGAGTGCTTAAAAATACACCCCCTACGAGTACTGTGTAAGAATGTTAAGAAATGCTTTGCCTTATTTATTCATTGATGGAGGTTAAATTATTTATGAAACGCAGCGCCTTTAAAAACATTCAGCGGCGGCCATCGGAATATCTTTTATAGCCAATGTGTGTGACAATTATTAAAATTGAGTATTTTAATTCCAATTACATATTATGGCAAGGGTAATAACAGTCAACTTACATTGTAGGACTTGTATTTTTGGGTGACCATCTAATGAATGGCATTTTGGATTTTCCTGCTCACTTCAAAAATGGTGGCCATCTTGGATTTCACTTATTATTCAAGCATGCTCAATATACAAATATGCATTTTAAGTTTCCTACCCAAAACATCCACAATTAGCACAAAAACACTAATTACCATGCATTTTTGGGTTGGCCGGTCTGTTGTAATAAAATGCCAATTTTAGAGTTTTTAACAGCCCAATGGCCGGCCCATCTTGATTTTCTCAAATGCCCAGAGGGTTTGCAATTGACAACCCACCTTGGTTCCATGGATACCCCTTTAGAAGATTAATGCAGCTGGAAAACAAAATACTTATCAGAGATTTGATCTCATGCCAAAATCAGGTTCGCGCTGCCGAACTATGACAGAATTATAGGAAAAAATCTTGGCTATTAACCCATGGACTAATAGAGAGAAGGAAGAACAATGCGAAAAACACCAATTACCTAATTCGAGTACCCATTCATCTCGACACACGCTAGCACTGTGTGTTATTCATGTGCATTACCCGAGGCGTTTGTGATCTATATCTATTTGCCGCGTCGTGCAGAGATGACCAGTGGGAAAGGCTGTCCACAAAACTTTGTAATTTGACCGGATGGTGTGACCCTGATGTAGAGGGGGTTTTGAAAGTGCATAGTACATTCAATTGTCATCTTTTTTTGGCAAGTTGTTGACACCAAATTAGAGGAGAATTTTTTTTTCAGAAAATACCGAAAAAGGAAAACCCCATCAAAATTGTGCATTCCTTTGGGAGCTACGACGTAGAAAATAAGCTTGCATTTTGGGTGATTTTGTGACCCGCAATTGTTAAAATCTTTGAAAAATTAATGATGAAAATATTCCAATCACTTCCGGACTCTTGAGAAACGGCGTTATGAAAGTTCAATGTACCTTGTAACATGTTAAACTTCTAAAAATGGTGCCCAAAGCGCGCCAAACACGTGTAATTGTAAATTGTAAATCGAAAACCACAAAATTGTAATATTTTAACTTCGGTTATTGTGAATTTGTTAACGCTTGTGGCTGTTTGATAGCCGATACAGTGAACTGATACAATGTCAGTTTCTCATCTGGAAATATGGAATGTGATAAGTAATACTTTATACTAATTAAAGTTATAAATTATTATAAATTAATTAACCCTCGTTTCCGGGGGGGGGGGGTTTGGGGTGGAGGGTTGTGGTTGAGGGTTGTTGGGGGGGGGGGTGTTGTTACCGCTCTTTTCTATTCTTTTTCCCAATCACAACTGGGTCAAAGGAGTTAATGAATTACCAATTGACATGTTTATGTCCGTTCATGCCCCTCCCCCATTAAAAACACTAACGGGCCAGGTGTGCAAATTCCCCGGTATCGCATCGCAAAAATGCACGGCAATTCGAGATCAATGCGAGGCATTTCTGGCAAATACATCGCAAAATCATGTATGCAATTTTCCCGGGCAATTTCGGAAGTCCAGATCGGAGCAATGACAATCCCTACACGAAAATCATAAAATATGATCTCAAGGTTCACCAAAAGCACAATAAATATCAGGAAACCATCTTAATTTTGTAAGGTCAATGCTAATCTGATGTAGATGATAACAACATCAAATATTCTTCGAGCTCTGGTCATAAATTATCGACCGAATTATCAAAGTCCCGACTACTTTAGCCATGTTTAGCCGACATTTATCTCCTTTATGAGACAAGCATAAATCGTTTCCGATGTATGTTCTTAATGGATGTACCAAAGCAGAAACATGGCGCCTGATGAAGAGACTGTTGTTTTGATTTGTATAGCACTATAAGATACTGTGTACATCGCGTGTGTATATAGGTTGCGACTTTTTCGGGTTGAAAAAATGTAGGTTTACGGCTTTTCTGCTCAAATGAAAGGGTTTTGTGCACAAATGAGTTCCGAAAATGATGTTTTTGATCAACGTATCGGAAGCAGTCGGCATGCTGATAATATTTTGAAAAATCAGAAGAATAATATATCCTCAAACCCAAGAGTTACGGCTAATTGGCGTAAATGTCCGCAAGTCTGATCAAATTGTAGAAGTGGGGTAAAGAAAAACATCGGGGAAAAACCAGTTTCAGCATAATATTATAATTTGTTTGCCTTTCATTGACATCAGAAAAATTCACAAATAAAGTTAATCACCCCCAGATCAGACCGGCCTGCTATCCCATTTGCAAACTCCCGGACTTTCAGCAGTAGCTCATATATTTTCATCATTAACCCGTGAAGTGAGTTTCAGCTTGAAAAATTCATTCAAAGTTTCCATTCAAAATGATGAATTCCAAACATCCAATTTGTTTGAAAATATAAAAACATAAATATGCCGCATTTATTTATCCAATGGTATCGTAATTCAGTTTATGTGCAGAGGTTTATTTTTTAATGTCAAAAGATCCATTGAAATCAGTAACCTCCATGATGAAGGTAGCACTCAAAGAGTTAAATGTACCCTACGTAGCCTTGAATCATATAAGTGAACGGTCAGAAACGTAACAATGGTAACTGACAAAAGCATAATACCCACTTGACCTGAGGTTCACTTCCCAGGGCTGTGGCTCACCCCTTGAACTATTCCACTGCTGATACTAGGGTGTATTTGATGAAATTCATCTGATGGCTAGAAACTGGGGTGGTGGGAGGGGGAGGGGGGTTGGTAAATTTTGATAGTTTTATTTAGTTATGGGGGGAGCTTGAGAAGAAACGAAAAGTGACATGTTGATTTATGAACAATATATTTTAGTGGACAATGATTTTTTTTTAATTAAAAAAACAGCAGAAAGGACAAGTGTAGTGTTCATTTGGCTTGTTGGCAATTGAATTAAACTATGCCTTAAAATTTACCAAAAAAAGGTTAAAAAAACAAGTCAGATTGCACCAGAGAGCATCAAAATAATAACCTGACCCAGCCGTAAGGACTCACGCTATTTGCCACTTTTATGTGGCGGACATTGACAAAAAATGTTGTCCATTACTATTAAAGGTCACAGAAAGACTGAATTTTTTTGTAGGCAGGGTTTACAGCTGTTTTACAATAGGAACAAATATGAAAATAGGCAAAATGAGTGTTTCACTCCCAAACATCGTACGGGGTCCAAATTAAAATTCTGATATGATTACATAATTCATGTGCCAAATGAATGAATTATCATTTTTACTAAAATTTTGAGCATGAGGATTTTCACAGCTATATCTAGGGATTTGTGGGTGGTGCCACACTGTTTTGTCAACAGTCTACTGCTTATAACTAAAAAGGTGAATTCATCCGATCCCAAGATGAATTGACAAAAATTGGTATGTAGGTAGTGGCGCATGCAATGGTAATACCCATGTACTGTTGTCATAAGATTTGTGCTCTAATGAGGCATTTGCAATTTGCTCTGAGTGGTTTATTACATAATGTGAACTTCATCAAGATCCCAAGTACAAATTTGACAAAACTGGAGTAGTGGGTAAATTGGTGGATGCAAGTAATACATGCACTGTGTCATCTCTATTTGTGCATATTAATGAGCTCATTTGATATTTTCAGTAATGTGAAACTCCACATTGCCTCAACCCAACAGCCGATTCTAATTCTTGAGGTAGGATGATAAAGGCTGTGGGGTCTAGTGTTAATATAATATTAATTAGGTTTACAGGTAAATATTACTACATCAATCTCCAATCTAATTGGGCAGGTCATCGTAATACGCACCAAGCAATTCTTTTGTAAATTCATGGAGTACTTGGAAAATGGATAATCCCTGATTTTTTAATATAGATAGAACCCCCCCCCCACCTTACAAAAAGAAAACTGGTAGGTGGTTTTGGGACCACAAAATTATTTCCCGGGATTTCCCCCCCAAGGGTTTTTCGAAAACCTAAACTATGAACATTGCAGCTGCTAGTTGGTTCCAGAATCCATGAGGGTCTGAACTTTGTTTTTTTACTGCTGGAGGGGCACTCAAGCAAAGTTTTTTTTTGGGGGGGGGGGCATGCAGATGCAAAGTGCTGTAATTTGTTGTTTGTTATAGCTGAACTTCATCAATTTTAAAAATTTGGGAAAGTGAGAACTAGTGTACCTAAGAATCCTTACCTGGAATTTAAAAAAAAATAACAGTTTTAGTGATCACTTTGTTGACACTTGGTGGACAAAGATGAGTGTTAAATGACAAAACAAATTCAGTTTCCAACTGATTTTAATAATGGTAACAATTCATGAAACAATAAAACAAATGAAACTTCATTGATTCAAAAATGCCGAATCAAAAGTAAGGAATTGGATGCAAAATAAATCTTGCATAGCAGATTTTGCATGCAATATTTAATCAAATGCACGCGCTACCGGGGTATCGGAAAGGAAAGGGGGATCCAAGTGATGATAGGGTTTGGCAATCACCCCCCCCCTTTAGGAGGGAAAATACCAAATGCTATAAAACACAGTAATACACCCACATTTGATTTTAGTTGCAATAGATATCAGGTCCTCCTCTTTCCTTTGATACCAAAATGAGTACAACATACTAACACGTCATAATGACGTCATAACGTATCTACATGATGGAAAAATGTTAAGTGTTACAATATATTTTGAGCCAGTAATTTGCAAAAATCAAGTTTCTTCCTCTAGAGTATTTTAAAACTTATTTACATTAGGACGTCATAGTGATGTCATCGTTAGTTTGTAACATATTTGATACCAATGGAAAGAGTGAAAGTTAATAAACTCTAAGCTATACTGTAGGTACCAAATTTATAGAATTGCGATGTTCAATAAAAGCTAATAAAGAAAATTCAAGCGAAGGACCCGTCAGCCCTCCTGCTGAGAGGGTGTTATCGCATTATTCTTAAGCTGGTAAAAATGGGGATTAATAACAAAGGTGGCAATGTGATGGGTCTTTGTCTTTGAAACTAGTGTGTTGTGGGTCCTGCCCTCTATACGTCCATGGCTAACGATCTTTGGCACACATGAGCAGATTTATCCTCATTTCCGCTATGACTGCAATAGTTTTGGAGCTAAACTAGGAAAGGGTTAATTACACCTCATTGGTTGAGTCCAAAGAAGATGGTATCAATGGCGGCTCTCCTAATCTTGTGTACAGATTCTATGAGATTTTGCTCAAAATTATGCTCCAGGACCATAGGGTCCAGCATAAATAATCTGGAACAAACTTCTAAGTCAACAATAGGTCCAGGACCATTTTGCCGTATGTCTGGCGCATAATAAAAAAAATAGGTCCAGGAACATATTGAATATGCTCCTGGCGCATGTGAAATACACAAATGGTCCAGGAGCCTAGGCAAATATGCTCCTGGGGCAGTGGAAAAATATTCTAAGTCCAATTACTGCTCCAGCATCAAGGACCATTTGGCCATATGGTGTTCCAGGCAATGTGCATTCAATTTGGCCAAAATCTCATAGATGCATGGAGCTACATTCAAGAGCTCTGATTAAGAGTATGGCGAGGTAGGCTTATATTGCAGATTCAGATTCAGAAAGTTTTATTAGCATTTTGAATCCAAAAAATAAAAAAAATAAAAAAAATATATTTAAAGATATTAAGAAATAAATAATTAATCTTTAATGAATAAAATGTACAGAGTTTTGTAATGGGCATGGAACTCAAATGCCGGAGAGGCCTAATAAGTCCAGGGGACTTTGAGCTGACCCCACCATACATAAAATTTATTTAAAATTCCAATTATCTGGATAGGACTGGACGGAGGGAAGGGACAGGACAGGACAAGATAAACACATCGGAAAGACAAGACGAGAACATTGTCCAAATTGTTTTAACAGATCAGAGGCAAGGGAGCATGAAATCCGTTTGTGAGTATTTGAATATTATATCAACTCATTTTTAGGTAGTTTAAAGGCATATGTTTTCGAGTTTTTGATGCTATTACTAATGCATTCAAATTTGGGACCTGAATATTTAACTGAATATTTAATTAGGTTTAGTTAGGTTTTTGTGGTAATGTATTTGTTTGCATTTCTGGTGTTGTATCTGTGTATATCACTATGTTTGGAGAAATAATTTGAAAATGAGTTTGGGAGGGTGTTTGAGTTGTAACGAAACATGAAAATTGCTGTTTGTAGTTTGTTTAAATCATAAATGTTAAGTGTTTTAGGATTGTGGAACATAGATTTAGTGTGAGATGTGTATTCGGTGTTATTGATGATGCATATGGCTCGCTTTTGGAGTTTGAAAATATTGTCCAATTTATTCGAATTTGGAGAAGTCCATGGACAGTGTATCAAGTGTTAAGTCTGTATTTGCCCAAGCTATATTACTATAAGATATGTACGGTAGTATTAAAGTGTTGTATAGTGAGAATAAGATGTGTTTTGGAAGGGTGTAGTGGAGTTTTCTAAGAATCCCAATGTTTTTAGAAATTTGATTTGTAGTTTTTGAGACGTGATATTTCCAGGAAAGATTTTGATCAATTATTACACCTAGAAATTTTGTATGGTCCACAGGTTGAATGGGTGTGTTGTCTATTATTATGATTTTTGTTGGTGGTGTGTCGTGTTTTTCTTAGTAAAGTGAATATAGTTAGTTTTTGATACATTAAGCGAAAGTTTGTTGGCTTTAAACCAGTTGGATACATTAATTAACTCTTTGTTAAATATATTTGTGAGAGTGTGAGGTTTTTGTGTGATAGAAATATGTTGGTGTCATCGGCAAATAATAAGAAGGAGAAATGTTCGGAAGAGGAAGGAATATCATTGACATAGAGGAGAAAGAGCAGGGGACCCAGTATTGAACCTTGAGAGACACCGCAGGAAACAGGGAGAAGGCTAGAAGAGTGTGAACCAAAAGAATTAATTGAAGTCTGTTGGAAAGATAACTGGAGAGAAGATCCAAAGGAAGGCCACGAATACCATAGTGGTTGAGTTTGGCAAGTAGTATATTGTGGTTGATGGTGTTGAAGGCTTTGGATAAATTGAGGAAGATACCTATGGTATGATAGTTAAGAGCAAGAGAAGAAGAAATCTTATTACAGATATCCAGAAGACCAAGGTCAGTAGAGTGTTGTTTCCGAAAGCCATATTGGTTATCGTGGAGAATGTGGAAACGGGTGAGAAAATTATCAAGCCTGTTATAGATAACAGGCGTTCAAGGATTTTGGAAAAGTATGGAAGAAGAGATATAGGGCGGTAGTTGGAGAAGACATGGGGATCATCCTTTTTGAAGGCAGGAATGGCCTTCGCAACCTTGAGAGCCGACGGGAAGACACCAGTTGACATGTAGGTAAGGGGTTTGGAGATAAAAGAAATAACACGCTTTATGATCGAGGGGCTAACATCGTCTGAGCTTGCACTTTTGCCATTTTTGAATTTCTTGACCATGTCAAGAATCTCCTTTTCATTAATGGGATTGAAAAAGATAGAGCTGGGATGAGGATCATCAAGAAAGTCAGAAAATGAAGAAGAAGAATGGATCTTAGAGGCAAGTTCAGGACCAATATTGGCGAAGAAAGAGTTGAACTTTTTGGAGATAAGTCCTGTGTCGGATATCTTGGTAGGACCATCCAGAAAATAGGAAGGAGCCTTGGGTCTGGAGTTATTGCCGATGACATTGTTGATTGTTTGGCATGTGTTTTTTTAAAGGGACAGTCCTGAGGAGATTTTTTTGAGGATACAAATTTCTCTCAATTTGCACTTGATCAGTTATAGAACACCTACCAAGAATATTTCAAAGGTTTATTGGACAAACAAGTAAAAATGAAAACCAAAAACTATATATGTTTTAAACTTGCCTACTATCATAATCATCCCTGTAGAATGGCATGCTATAATTTTCTGTCGTGCAAGACTAAATCATCATCTTGATGATCTTACTACAAAACAACGGCATATTTTGCTTATTCACTTCAGGTGTGATCTAATACATTGGTAAGCATTCTAAATATGCAAAAACCCCGAGTTAACAAAAATTGGGGGCGCTTGTGTCTCTTTAAGCCTTAAGAGCACAACAAAGAAAACTGAAAAACCAACAATGGCCACCTCTCAATCATGCGGCAGTCATTCGATTCTCAATCTGGTTTATTATAGTTGAAGCTAATAAATTGGTTACTAAGAATTCAGATCTTAATTTCAAGGTAGTTTTGCATATATATAAGTTGTTATTTTAGCCCCACAAAGGGGTTTTCCCCCTGAATTTAAAAAAAGAGGCTATTATTAAAATATTTTTAGGCCCATAAGCGTAAATCCCAGGGGATGGGGGTATATACCTCCCCATATTTTATGACGGGGATGGTTATAGGAATCATTCCCCCAATGTTCGACTTCGATCCCGTGCATGTTCTGGACCTCATAAACCTCAGAGTTTACAATACTAGTGTTTAAAAAGGTAAATTTCTGTGTGCTTCATGCACATTTTGTTCTAAATCAGGGGTGTCCAACCTTTTTTGCACAAGGGGCAGCATTGCGTGATTCCCAAACTATGCGGGCCGACAACCAAGCTAACGGGCTCTCAAGTTGTTAGACGTGCATAAAAAAAGTTGGAAGTAGGACCATATCTATACCAACATTTGCCAAAAAAGGGACCATAGCAATACCAGAGATGAAATTTTGGGTCAAATTTAACACAAATTGTTTTTCCATTTTTATTGACCTCTGCAGCAAATTTGGAAAAAAAATGGCTTCATTTTGATGAAATTGGACAAATTTCCCACTTTTTGAGAAAAGGGGGGGGGGAAGAGGGAGGGGGAAAGGGAACGACGGGCACAGTACCGCCGGGGGAAAATCTATTTTTAAAGATATTTTGCATTTTAATCTTTTATGGAAGTACTCAAGGGCCGCATGAGAGATCTTAGCGGGTCGCAATGGCCGCGGGCCGCAGGTTGGACACCGCTTCTAAAGTGAATTACAGTTAAACTAGTAGTTTCTTAAAATGGCACATGCATGCATTAATTTTCTCTCGTGCATGACATAAAAACACCAAAAACCATCAAATTTTCGTGATCTTATGACATAAAGATGGCGCCCGGGGGGCCACTTGTATTCCAAGGGGGAATCATGCTCGTGTACAAAAAAGCGTAATAGGGTCGTTTTTTGAGATCAGGCGATGTACGCGCGTTAACATTGTTTAGGGTACAAAAATGTCAAAAAATCAAAATAAGGTATGCTTTTCACGTCGAAAATGTACGTTTAGGGGTTGTGAATTTTGAGTACTTGTAAAAAATCAAATAAAAAAAATGCTGGAAAATAATGGGTTTTGTTCCGGTTTTTTTGTCTGATTTCAATGGTAGATTCCCCTAGTGATGTTAACCGTTCAGCCTGATTTTAGATTATTTTCTCTATGTCGTCGCCGTCTCCTACATAATATGGAGTTGCATTTCATTCACGTGTTAATTCTACCTAAAAATTATGTTAGATGTAGGCCTTTGTGCGTAGAAACAGAATTGGGTCGGCTCTAATATGCTGATCAAAATAAGGTCATTGATATTTTCGTCCGGTTTGAGTCATGAAATGGCTGCAATGCAGGAAAACAAACCTGTCAATTACGATACACGATAAGACCCATTAATTTCAAAGAAGAAATAGGGACAACTAAAAAGACTTGAAATATAAATGTAATAGATTTAAATTTTAAACTATTAGGCTGTAGATAATGAGCAAATTGATGCTTTAATGACACAATAAGAGTGGATAAACAACTTCAATGGAAATCCTGTGCAAAAATTTCCTTTCGCTAGTTACAATAGGAGCCTATAGCCGTAGAGTGGTTAAAGGCACATTTTATAATACGTACCGTTTAGGGTAGCAAAACGAGTAAAAATACTTGTTTAGGGTGATTTTAAAACTGTCATGCAAATCACTTGTTAAGGGTAGTAAAAAATCAAGCCAATATACTGTTTAGGGTAGCAAAAATCAACCAAAGCGTGCGTGGGTGTTTTTCTTTCCATGATGCAATACGCGCTTTAGGGTACGTTTTGAGAGGCCATACCCGAGCATGATATTCCACCTTGGAATACAAGGGCCCCCCCCCCCCCCCCGGGAGATGGCGTATTTTACTGCTTATTCACTTCAGGTGTTATTAATACATTGGTAAGCATTCCAAAAACATTGTACAAACAAAAAATGCACTTGTTAAAAATGTTCTTAAAAAAACGGCGTTTTGACTTTCAGCAGGGACTCAAAACATGCAAATAACTGTAAAAAGGTACTCGAAACGTGCAAATAACTGTTAAAATACATCATTTTAACTGTTGTGAGTCCCAGCTGCCAGTCAATACGCCGTTATTTTAATGAACATTTTTAACAGTGTGGGTTTGAAAAAAAAATTGGGGTGCTTCTTTCTGGAAATATCCTTGTCTTTTTTTTCTTTTTTTTTTATATATCTGCCTAGCCGGTCTAGTTCTTATTTTCATAGTTTTTTCATATGTATGTCTTTTTTAACCATGTGTAATTAGTATGACTTTTTGGTTAATTTTATGTATTGTACTTTTTGATGTATTATGTTTGACCCTGGGCCAAACTGGAAAGCAGTGTTAACACTGAGATTTGTTACCCAGGCAAAAGAAGTTTTAATAAATAAATAAATAAATTGTCTTTTTACATGTTCTGAATCCTATTTTTCTGCAATCAGGAGCTTTTAGAAACTTTTTAAATAAAAGAGGTGCTATCACAGTCAATACATTTGTTAATTACCTGTCAACCTATTTTCCGACCTAATTTATCAATCTTAACGCTGAAGGAAATTAATGTGTACAGCCTACTTGATAACATGTGTGTAATTAATTCTTCTCTCCAAAATGTGTCTGGTATATGCTTTTGTTTTCAAATCAAATAATTAATTCCAACACTAGGTAACTCTGACCCTGTTTTCTACATGGGTGTTGAGGTGTAAAGTGCCTCGGTTAAATGGGCCTACAGTAGGAAAAGTCATTTAAAGATTATTGCAAGATTTAAACAAGATTTGTTTGTTGGTAGAGTGTGTTAACCAGTGAGAAAAATGCACGCACTGAGCTCCGGGTGTAGCGATTGCATCATCAAACAAAGACTCATATGGGCATGAAATCACTGGCTGGGCCAGCAACACTGTTGTAGCATGGTATCCCTGGTAATGGGCTAATGGCCCCTGGTTCGAGACCGACCTTTTTGTTCTTTTTTGCCAATATTCGTTATTTTCCCCTTTTTTCTATAAAACAGAGAGCTTCAGTTCCCTACTTGAACTTTTAAGTTCATACTATTTTTTATTTAAATAATTCATACTTAAAAAACAAACTTAAAGTGACAGGAGGAGATTTTTAGGATACAAATTTTTCTCAAATTTCACTGGATCAGTTGTAGACAACCTACCGAGAACGTTTCGAAGGTTATTGGACAAACAGGTGCAAAAGAAAACCGCAAACCTTGTTTTGAACTTGCCTGCTATCGTAATTGTTTGCCATAGAAAACCATGCTTTGAATTTTCTGTCGTGCACGACAGAAACTACTAAATCATCATCTTATTACATAAAGACGGCGTATTCGGCTTATTCACTTGAGGTGTGATCTAATACATTGGTAAACATTCCAAATATGTAAAAAAACGGTGTTCGAGAAAAATTGGGGGCGCTTCTTCCTGGAAATCTCCTCATGTCTCTTTAAACTGTTAATCTTCTGTGTTGACAAATAACTCTAAAAATCAGAATTGAAAAGTAGTTCATATTTTGTTTGGTATGAGAACTAATTTTGCACATCAACAAATCGAAAAGATGTGAAATGACATTTTTGGAACAGCGTCACGCACACCCATTAGTTCCAAAGCATTCATTTCATGCTCGGCACAATTTCCAATGCCAGACGGGCTTTTTATTTAAATCGTGGTTTTTTTTAATGTTCAAGTACATCAACAAAAGGTGTTCTAGCATAGCCCTAGTTCATCGTTTGTTCAAGTGCATGCATGCTCGTTTCTCTCAAACTTGAGGTTGTCACAGTTGTACAGGGTGTCTCAGAAAAAAATATGTTCACTACCAGTTGATTTGATTGGTTATTCAAAGGATTATATGATGTAATTAGCCAATCAGAGACATGATAAGAAAAACTTAAAGGTGCATACAAATATTTAAAGGTGCATGTTCCAATCGTCTTTGGGACCCCCCCTGATTTGCCCGGAAGTAGTATCGATTTTGAAAGGCCGTATTTTTCTCATTGTCGTCCTGAAATTTGAGCCCTCAAATCCATTTCATTGCCAAGATATAAACAAATAAAAAACACCAAATTTATGGTTAACCATCAATATTAGCACAGTATTGAATAGGGCTTTGCAATGCGCATTACTGCTTCTACCATCAAAACCGCAAGTGTGTTTCCCATTGTACTTGATGGGGTGTATGTGCAAGTGACAGGCTCTTATATCAAGTAGAGAACATAATACACATAAATCAGAACAAGCACCTTTAAGTCTATTTGAATTGGTTACTCAGAAGTTATATCATGTTATGTAATGAACCAATCTGAGATGTTGTAAGAGAGTTGGAAGACCTCAGTTGAGTTGAAGAATAGGCCTAATGTTTGAGTCTCAAACTTAACGAATCATAAAAATGGACTGATTTTGAATATAAAAAATACAGCATTCATGGAGTGCATGTGTCATCTGCCATCATGATTTGTGAATGGGGACAAAGGTAACATGAGGTCACCGACATGTGAGACAATACCAAAGGACTATTGTATCCAAGTATCATGATCAACTTATGTGGGTAGTATAGTTACACCAAGCAATTTTATAATTCTGACCTTTTTGGGCCACAAAGGTCATCAACATGTGGGACAATACCCAAGGACTATTGTATACAAGTGTCATGACAATTGATCAACATATGTGGATACACCAAGCAATTGTATAATTCTGACCGTTTTTGGCCATGAACTCTAATGACCTCTATATGACATTTGACCCCACTCGTGATAGGGATAACTGTGGGGCACATCTCAAGGACCATGACATTCTGACCGTTTTTGGCCATGAACTCTAATGACCTCTATATGACATTTGACCCCACTCGTGATAGGGATAACTGTGGGGCACATCTCAAGGACCATACCTGCCAAGTGGCAATGAAATGTGTGCATGTATGTTGGACACGCAGTACTTACATTTATGGTTAACATTTGGGTCAACATTTTTACCACAGACACACAGACCCCGGAGAGAGACAAACAGAATCCCTACTTGCCCTTTTGCAGACAACACAAAAAGTAGAAGTAGCCAGTAAAAAATAAAACGGCTTACATGTTAAACCCCTTGGCTGGGAGCATTTTCAAAAATGATTGTGACCTGAAAATAAGGTCAAAGGTCATTCTCCATCAAACCTGATGTAGACCTCTATGGGAGGTCATCTACCAAACATTTTTGATAAGTTTACAAGAATCCTTCCGCTCTCCTCCATGGTTCACTTGGAATTGGCAAATGGATCATGAAAGCATCCGTCCTTCGGAGGGTGACTTCAGCCGTCGGTCCCTGTACATAGAGTCATCACTGTACATGTGGCCGTCGCAGTCAGGGTCGAATACGAGTAGGGTGTAAACCCCTGACAGTTCCCAATCCGCCCCAGCCTCAAATAGCGGGCCAGGTTAGGAGCGTCCGTATCATGGATCATCGGCCCCGGATAATCATACCCTAGCTGAACAAATCCTGACACCCCACAAAGCCATTACAATGACTTGTGACCGAGCAAACAAACAAGAATCATTTCTGCCCAATTCTAAAATGGGGTTGCAAATGAAAGTAGTAGAATACCCCTTCAACACTGTTCAATCATTCCACTTTCATGAAAATCACTAATAGCAGCAGAATCCTATAGCATAAAACCCTGCTCACTTATTATCACAATGTCTATGCACACTCACAAGAGCTGTGATGAACAATCAGAGAAACCTAAATTACCGACACTTACCTTTTTGTCAAGGTGAGTTGCTCTAAAATTGAGAAGTAGGGAATCGTTGTTGTCAGCCACCTCCTCTGCACTAATCTGTGTTAGAACAAAAGAAAGAAAAGCAATGTTAATGGGGGTTATTTTAAGTAGACTGCATTAAGGCTGTTCATTTTGAAATCTGCACTACCCCTGTAGACAATTTATGTAAAGTCTTCCACAGAGGGAGGATGTAGTTCAAATGGAATAGCCCACATGGGTAATGGTGTTCAACAAGTAGTATCATGGATGGATGATTGACTCCCAGATTGCAACTGAGATGTTCATAATCAAAAAGCAGTGGCATATCTTGGGGGTGCTTTTGGGATGCCCCCCCCCCCAGGGGTTCATGCCAAAACATGTGAAATCAGCCTATTTTTGGCTATTAGAGGTCCTTTCGCACCCGGGGTACCCCTCAAAAAGTTAGGTCTGGATACGCCGGTGAAAAGTGTTATATAAATGGCTGTCTTCAGTAGATAGCCAGTCTATCCCAGTGCAAAAATTAGAGAATATTTTGGGAACCAGTACTCCCTCTATGATGAATTGAAACCAAAGCGATTATTTTAACTGGAAGAACGTGGTCAGAGACCGAGTTCTGTTTTTAATCATTAGTAGTAAACACTGCTTTTCAAAAGAAGATAAAAAATTACCCCCTCCCCAGCTAAATGAAGCTCTGCTCTCCAATTTACCGTCACCTCCTCACCCACATCACAGCTTTTTGAACTCATACAAATTGTCTCTTTTATTTTTAGAACAATTTTAAGCAGTGGCGACACAATTTTGACAACTGATATAAGTAGGGATTTGCAAGAGCTATTACATCTGCAAAATTCAGACAAATCCATTGCTGGAATCTTGCCATATAGGCCTACAAAAGGTCATGATTTGTATCTTATAGCGCCCTCTATATGCCCATTCGCCATAGAAAGACGTGGAAAACTAGATTTTTAAGAAAAAATCATATTTGCCCGCAATGGAATTTCGTAAAATTTACACAGAATGTAGTTAGTGGACTAAATATTCCAAATCAGTTGTCAAAACTGTGCCGCCGGTGATAATTTGTGTTTTATTCTGGTTTTGTCATAATAAATGAGACTTTCAAACAGCTGTGACATATACACAAAATGGAGCAAAAAAAACCACCATTCCCACTTTGTGGATAAAATAAGAATTCCCCCTCCCCAAATTCACTCCCCCCCAATATTTCCTGGTACTGCCACTAATCAACAGATGCACCAAAATGAACTATCGCGGCACTTTGATAGCAACCATGTAGATGACCACCCAACCTCCTCACTCGGCATCTCCTACCCTTCACTTACCCAGACACTCAAATTAATCTCACACTGAAAGCCGGAAATAAATTTGAAACTGACAATAGATACATTACAATGGCGATGAATCGAGGAGCTTCAAATTGAGAGCTATCAAACACAAGTGTGTGCACACATGCAAACTTTAGGGAGCGGTCATTATTTATGCCGGGGGTAATGGAGGATTTCAACTTTTTTTCGGTAAAAAATTTTTGCATTCCCCCCTCGCTTCCGTACAAAAATTTCACACTCCCTCCTTGATCATGCTGATTTCCCCATTTAAAAGTTCATGTTCCCCTCTCTCTCATTGATGAAAATTTGTTGGGTTCCCCCTCAAATCCTCTATTCCCCCTGGCATAAATATTGACCCCTCCCTTACATGGATTTTCACATTATAGGCTAGAGGTAATTTTCCTTGTAGGGATTTGTGCCCTCTGTAAAAGATAGAAAATAGAGCATAGACCAATATGGCAGCTTCCTTTTGGAATTGTGCTTGCTTTTAAGGTGCACTGTGTGATTTGAACAAATCATTGTTTTGTTTGATTGAAAAGATCATCATAAAAATACTTAAAGGTGCTTGTTCCGATTTATGTCTATTGTGTTCTCCACTTGATATGAGAGCCTGGCACTAGCACATATGCCCCACCAAGTACAGTGGGAAACAAACTTGTGGTTTTGATGGTAGAAGCAATAATGCGCATTGCAAAGCCCTATTCATTGCTGTGCTAATATTGATGGTTAACCATTAATTCATGGTTTTTTTGTTTATATCTTGAGAATGAAATAGATTTGAGGGCTCAAATTTCAGGACGACAATGAGAAAAATACGGCCTTTCATCTGATATCAAAATCGATACTACTTTCATGCAAATCAGGGTGTCCCAAAGACGATTGGAACACGCACCTTTAAGGATACATATTACATTCCATGTTTCCCAGGCATGATTTAGTATAGCAAGACCCATTGCTACACCAATTTTTGCCAAAAAAGCCTAACAGTAACACCTGAGGTGCAGATTTTGGGCATAATTCAACACAAATTTGCTATTTTTAGCAAAGTGGGACATTTTGGCTTCATATTGAGGGAAAATTGGCCTAACATTCCAACAAAAAAGTGTTCCAGCTCCATAGGTTACAGAAACAGGGTGTGGGGTGGACAGAGGGGGATTATATTGCTCTAAAATTTTGCAACACCCTCTGTATGTCTCTAAAATCTGAAGAGATGCATAGCATGTATGTAAAATACATGTGCCCATCCTCCCAAATGTCAGTGCTTTTGTCTGTACCACTGCACGAACAGTCTTCTTCGTATACAATTACAAATGAAGAGAGCCGCTCATTACTCTCATTACTGAATGGTAAAGTCATATTTGTGATACAGCTTGGGGAGATTTTGGAAATTCTGAAATGTGTGTTCATGACGTTCGAGAGACCTCAGATGGTCAAAATTATATGCGCAATGATAATGGGAAAATCCGGTATGGTCTCGGCTATCGGAAGCTGAAAACAGAATTTAAATAAGACTTTTCATTGGTGAGTGTGGTGTTGTTTTTGTGTTAGTATTGTTGCGCCATGAGTCAATCCCGGAAATTGAGGGTTGAAAAGTACTCATAAATAATCATAGATTTAATGTGACTAGTGAGATGTACTATCTGTGTCGGTATTACTTAGATCATTCCTGAACCCACAGTGTCATCATTGCAAGGTGACATTAATTTACTAAGGTGACATAGCAAATATGCATGGCTATTTTCCGGCAGTGGAACCAAGTTTGAATTGGGAAATGCAATAGGAGTATTGATTGCTGTCATAATTATATGCACAGAACCGTGTTTGTGGGGCAGTCAAGCATGGTTTGCATGACACGTACAATGTACACACAGATTTACTGCATTGGGTTGTGTGCATATTGCAACGCGGCGAATTTGGTCAGTCAGGAATGTACTACACATACGCGAATTGCCGTCAGTGACTAGCGTCGGTGACTTGTCACTAGAATCTTTTATACAGGCTTCAATAGGTGCAGAATTAATGTAAGAAGGGGTCTTGCTCATACCAGAAGGCCAAAAAACGATACCCATATGAAGGGCATCTCCTACCGCCATTTCTGTTGAGAGTAATGATGGGATAGCACCAAAAGTAGGACCCACATCAGTTGCATTTTTTTAAGATATTCTAGGTCCCTTTTCTCCCATTTTTTGTTTGTGGGAGTATTTCACACTTTGATATAATGATATATTGTGTATTGACACTAATATGTGTGCAAAAAAAAAAAAGTTAATGCATGTTTCACAGCTGTTTGAAAGTCTCATTTATTATGACAAAACAAGAATAAAACAAAAAATATCAACGGCGACACACTTTTGACAACTGATTTGGAGTATTTATACCAGTATCTACATCCTGTGTAAATTTGGTGAAATTTCATTGCGGACAAATATGATTTTTCATAAAAATCTAGTTTTACACGTCTTTCTATGGGAAATAGCCATATAGAGGGCGCTATAACATGCAAATTATGACCTTTGTATATGGCAAGATTCCCGCAATGGATTTTTCAGATTTTTGCAGTGGTAATAGCTCTTGCATGTCCCTACTTATATCAGTTGTCAAAATTGTGTCGCCATTGTTTAAAATTGCTCTAAAAATAAAAGAGACAATTTGCATTGGGTCAAACAGCTGTGGTTTCTATACATACTTTGTATTAAAGTCATATTATCCAAGAATGCATTGCACAAGTATACAAAACAGGATTCAAGAGACAGAATATGCATTGCATATGGTGAATCTCTGATTTCATATGCTGTTAAAATATAATTTTGAAACTTTTAGTCATCTATACCAAATGGGGCAACAAGGTACAATAGTGTAGGTCGATACAGGGGAGGGGGCCACGGGGGATGGACCCCACCTAAATATCTATTGTAATGTTTTTGTCTATACCCTGCCTGTCTTTGGGACTTTCCAAACCATGTCCTTGGTTTTATGTACATTATTTCGACTATTTTTTTTATGAATATATAAAATTTAGTATATTAATCTATCGATTTGGAGCCCACCCAGGGTTTGGTCTCTATAGACCCTACCTTTTCAAAAGCCTGTATCAACCTCTATCCACCCCTGAACAGGCCTATATCAAAATGATGTAAAACTGTAGTTATTTTTGCACTCTGTGAATGATATTGGTATGAAACTGACAAATTAATTTCATCAAACAATTTCTTAATGCACCCATAGCTATATGCACCATTAAATTAAAGAGAAGACAATAGTCCTAAACTAAAAGACAGCAGTGTCTCCATTAAAGTCCAAAAGTGCAGGGATTAAAATACCATGTAAAATCACTTCTGTCCCGAGGCTATTCCAGAAAAAAAATGCCCCCCCCCCCATAGAGGGCACCAGAATTCCAGACTTTTTGTCACTTTTGAAAGTTGGAATTCCAGAATTTGATGTCTAATACGGGGTGGGAATTCCAGCCATTTTAGGTATAGAGGGTGATGGAATTCCAGTGTTTTTACGATTTTCAGAGGAAAATTCAGGAAAAAATCAATATTTTCAACACTTTCTATACCCCTAACCATAATCCTCTAGGAATTCCAAGTTTTTTTACATTTGTAGTCTAGGAATTCCTGGAATTTATGGAAGGTAGTGTCTGGAATTCCTGGTAATTTACAGAAGGTAGCTTCTGGAATTCCAGATAATTCATGGAAGGATAGCCAGGAATTCCAGATATTTTGTGAACAAAAATGTTGCCCTCTATAGGGGGGGGGCATTTTTTCTGGAATAGCCCCAGGCACTTGATGATGACTCAAGAGTCTGTGTATTGAGTCCATCCCACATTGCACCACTTTGGGAAATATCACATCAGTAGGGTCATGTGATCCCACAAATATCCTATTCTTTATGCATAAAAACCCTGACTTTTATACGCATGCATTTTAGCCCAAACAGCACTAGTACCTGGGTAACTTTTAGCATGATAAAGAAATATCTTGTGGTTCGTAAACATTTTGAATACTTTTTATCCCAAAGTACCGGCATGTGTTTAGTACAGTGCAGTATAGGTACATTACAATGCATTATGATATAGGTTCAAAGCACCATCTGATGATGACTGGACACCCACGCAAAAACCCTCTACCCATCACTTGTATAGACACTGATATCAGTCAAGACTTGGAGTGAAAAATGAATTGGAAGTGACATGCCAGACAATGTATAAATGATGCAATTAGTGGCTGCTAGCTTATATTATCAAAGGTATACATTTAGGCAAACTTTGGCTCTCAACAATGGACATCTATTCAAACAAGTATCACTTGCAATGAATGGGTTTGCTTAGGTGTATGATTACAAGTTAGGTTTTTTTTGTGGAATAGTTCCTCTTTAAAAAGAGGAACTATTCCACCAACTTTGACCTCACTTACCGCTACATTCCTACTCTAAAACAGAAGGTCCCAGAATGTAGAAGGTAGAATGTAAATTCGAACATGAGATTACTCCATTAAAAGTCAGATTATCATACTACTGGAATTCTTGCATTTTTCAGCTCAAACTTGCAGAATATTTTTGGCAGAATTAATAATAATAATAATAATATTAACAAGCCAAACAATGTATAAATGATACAATTAGTGGCTTCTAGCTTATATTAGCAAAGGTATACATTTAGGCAAACTTTGGCTCTCAACAATGGGTACTCTCTAAATGTAAACGAGTGAAAATTTCACTCCCCAAAAGAGTGAAACTCTTTTAAACCACTCCAAAATAAGTGGTTTGTACTTAAAACAGTGCAGACGATAGCGTACTTGTACGTATACGTACAAGTACGTATATACGTCACCAAATTATAAAGAAATACAAGAGAATTTTTAAAAATCCTCTCGGGATTCTCAGTTTTGATATGAGAAAGGATAAAAAATTTCAGAACTGATGCCAAACGCCATTATAAACAAATTCTATGTGTCAAAATTTTGATTTCATGTGTCGAAATATAATTATTTAAATAAAATGTCACTGATGACGTCATATCAATTTTCTTAATTAATATCTTTTATTTGAAAAAAGATATCAAAAATCTGCATATGCATTTGGTTGATAAGCTTTACAACTCTTTGTAGTGACGATTACAACTTCAAAACTGTCAAAATAAACTGTCCCGGGTTGAAATGTTAAAACCTAATGTATTTCTTTAAAAAGTTGCATTGCATTGTGGGAAATTATGACGTATGTACGTACTTGTACGTATACGTACTTGTTGTACCATTTCTTCTGGACTGTAAAAAGAGCGAATTCCCCACTCAAAAAGAGTGAACATCACTCCAAAAAAGAGTGGATTTTTACTTGTTTTCGTGTTGTCCTTCGTTTCACTCCTCAAAAGTGTTGTCCTTCGTTTAACTCCTCTTTTGGAGAGTGAAATTTTCACTCGTTTACATTTAGAGAGTATCTATCAAAAGAGAAGCACTTAGAATGAATGGGTCACTGGTGGCACCAGGGGCCATGGAAGGCAATTTCCCCCTAATTTTTTTCTTTTTTTTTTTTTTTTTTTTTTCCCCCCCCCCCCAGCAGACAGAAGAAAAATTACATATTTTGGCAAAAAAAAATCAGTGTTTTTAGGCTAAAAATTACAAAATTTTAGCCAAAATCAGTGATTTTGGACCAAACGTTGTTAAAAACCTCAAAATTGTTTATGTTTTTCTCCCAAATTTCACTTTTTTCTCAAAAAAATTGCACTTTCCCCCATTTGCTAACGTGAAAAATAAGTCTATAGTGCTGCCACTGAACTTAAGTGTGTGATTTAGCTACACACTAAAAACAACGTGATCATTTTCCAGGGTCAGTAATCAACTATGCACACTACTCCGAAATAGTGGTCAAAATTTGACCACTATTTCGGAGTAGTGTGCATCTTTGACTACTAACCATGTTGTTTTTTAGTGTGTAGGTTTTTAAAGGGGTACTATTCCAATGTCAACTTGGGCCTCACCACTTCACTACTCATCAAACATAAAATTATACTCCCTCAAAAGTGAGGTTATCATACTACTGCAAATCTGTATTTTTCAGCTCAAACTTGCAGAATATTTTGGTGGAATATGTTTTCATTATGATGCTTATACACAGAAATCGTTTGTAACAAATGTCATATCTCATGAGATACCGTTTCGGAGAAATGTGATTGAAATTCCTTTTGGAATACATATGGATCATGTATAACAGCAAAATTCCTACTCACGGTGTAACCAAGAGCTTAGGGCTACTCCATTGTGTACTCTTAGCTCTACTCAAGGGTACCACCTCTCTTGATGCTTATTGTGCAGTACTATAACTAAGAGTACTGCGAATTACACAAGCCACTCGGTGGATAGAGCTATGTTTTCTACGTACCCAATCCTATTAAATACTCCACAGTGCCTGTTAGGTGACTGATAGGTACCAGAAGCCACCAGTAGTGGATTACCACTGCAGCTACTCCCGGGAGTACCTTCACAGTTACTAATCTACCAGCTGCCTAGTAGGCAGCATTTTGAACCATAGAGGGCGCCAAAACATTCCATGTTGTTTACGAATTCTGATCATTTCAAGATTAGTAACATCTTACATTGAGTTAAACATCACCAAGAACCCCCAATATGACATTTTGGTAAAAACATATACACATATATGTGACCAAAATAGTTTAATTAATTGCTCAAATTACGACAAATAATCACACAGAGCTCAAAGCTCATTTGCATGGGAGTACCCAACGCAGGTTTACTCACGATGGAGTTGGGATAGTGGTTAGGCTACTGCGTGTGCACCTAAGGGTTGATTACCCCCTACTTTTTGCGGCCGGCGTGTGGTACTCATGCGGGGGTGGGTACTCTATGGCTACTTAACAGAACTTCACAGGTACTCCCATGAAAGGAAACTTGGTGTGTATATTGTACTGTGTGAGTATGCACATACTTAACCCCGGTAACCAAGGTAAGAAAATTTGTTGTAAGTGAATTAATTCTTTAATAAGAGTGTGTCACACCATGCATATTAAATGTGGCATCATAGTCAGATCTTTATGTGAAACACATTATTTGAGATAAGACAACATGTTACTACTGCAGACTATTTGTATGTCATGAGACCAGTATGATTTGCATAATTGCTGCTAACAGTAAATGGTACATAAAGGAAATTTTAAAATTAAGCTAGAGTGGCAATATTTCAAGCAAATACAGGAAATTATAGGTTGTAATCAGTCAATCCATTAAAAGTAGGTTAAATGTCAGAGTTGAATTCAGGCTCTGCATGTGCATATTACACATCAGCCCATTTGTAAAGATTATAATCACTTTTTAAAAAATGATAAACTATTTCATATTTTAGTAGTAATTTTGGAAGAGTTATCTCAAGCAAATGAGAAATTTTTAAAAATCACATCAATAATTGTTGGGTTTCTATAAGGTGACTCACTTTTTTTTACTAAATGTCTTTTACATAATTATAAGTCCTGAAATATTTACAGTATTTTTTACATTATTAGGTGCAACAAGAATTTTGGATCATCCATATACTGTGTTATAAATAATAATAATAATAATAATACAACCATCTTATGAGCGCATTACAACAAAGTCCCAATGCCTGATTGCCATTATTAACACTGCCATCAGGAATCGTCACATAATTTCGCTTCATAAGGAGGGACAGCGGCTAAGCGCACAACCTATCAGCACTTAATTGTAATATCCACCATAACAGGTTCCCCAATTGGCGCTTGGGTGTAGTGATTACATATAGATAAGGACCCTCAAGAGGATTTATTGTATTGCTACAGAATGCCTTGAACGTAAAACAAAACACATTTTGATTGATTAATTTCAAATATCAAAACCCAGGATTATTTAAAATTTGCTCCTATAGTAAAATTAGAAAGTTCACAATTTTTGTACCAAAAAAATTAAGTTCTAAGCTAACCTTAAACATGGGCGATATTTTGATAAAAAGCTTACATTAGTGCATAAATCAGAAATTTCACATTATTTAGGGTAACTTTATGTGAAATCTCTCGTTGCAACCTTTAATATCTAACCCAACCCTTAAACGTTGCCCTGCCTGAATCCTAAGCCCCTAACCCTTATCATAATCTTATCATTAACCCGTGCATTAAAGCCACAATCAGTCATTTGTTCCAAATTCAAAATGTCCATTTTGTCTATAAAAGTGCTATGTTAGGTCATATCAACACCATATTATTACTTTTCTTTGTGAACAACAGACACTCAAGCATTTAAAGCGGTCTTGAGATGCCATTACGACCGTTTGGTCTTAAAAAGTCACTTCCCGACTTTATTAGTAAACAAAGCATAAAAAATCATGATTTCTTAACAAATATGGCATGTTACGCTTTCTCCCACTTGCAGGGGTCTGTACCACAAACACATTTCCAATACAACATGCAAAAAAAATGACTGAATGAAAAATATGGGGGCACGATTTGTTCACATTTGAAGAAATCGCTGGTGGTGGCTTTAACAGAAACATTAGTAAATATTTCAGTCCAAACACTAGAAAGTGTAAAAACCATAAACATTTTTTGCAAAAGACCCCCAGACATTTTAAAGTTAAAGTACCAATTTTCAAAGTACACAAAATGTCCATGGTTGCAGTTGGTAGTGAAAAAAAAAAACGAAGAAAAAAGAGTAGAAAAAAGAAAGGAAAAAAAAAAACATCACACCACCATATTCCGTCACCCCTGGCTTATTTTTCGAAAATCTGCCACTGCAGATTTGGGTCTAGGTCCTGTATAGCTTTGTCTAGCTGTAGTAGACAGCACATCCTTATTAAAAAACTCAATTTTTATCAAACTCACTCCTTGTTATTTAGCTTTATTTATTTAGTTACAAGATTATGATGAGCTTCATCAATTCGGTACAGCATAGTGGCATGTGTTTCTGTTAGACTTGAGTAATTTTATTTGCTGTTTAAAGGTGCAATGAGGGTTTTCACATGTCAGGTGCCCCCCCCCCAAAAAAAAAGAAAAATTGAAAGCTCTGATTTTTGCACTAATGCAAAGCTTTCCATCAATGATATCCCTACTGAAAAAAATATTGGGAAAGATATCCATGTAAGTCTGAGCTTCTCAAAAAACAGCTCATTGATTTTTATTTTGCAAAACTGATTAATTGTCTTATTATTTGTGTAAATTTATACTTATTCATTATTTATTTAACTGTTTTTTTTCCTCTATTTTTTTTTGTCAAATCTAATAATTGTAATTTGGTCAGCACCCTTATTTTTTCCCGTTGTGTTTATAATTATGATGATGTTATACCTTTTTCAAACTAAGTTTCATAATTATGTTTGTTTATGTGTAATTCTTACGAGGGGTGCCACTAATTACCCGCCCTGCGTTTTAAGTGGCACCAATTCCACACTCTGCGTATGAATATTATTTATATCTAATCAATCTTTTGTTATATTAAATTTCATGTTCATATTTTATATTTGTTAAAATATTTATATTTTATGTACGTATGCAATGAGATGGAAATAAAACCTGAAACCTGAACCTGAAACGAGTCATAGACAAAGACAAAATGTGTACCTGCAACTGGCTCTTCCCATCTCTCTGTTGGAACACAAATTAATAATATATCTGTTCTTAACCAAATTACCACAGGGTGGATTCTCACCAGTAAATAACATGAGAAACAGGTAAGTCCAGCCCCCACTGCACATTATGGTGTTTTTGTGCACCGGTTTCTAAGTGTACCCTAAAATTGAGAGAAATGGTGAGATCTGGGTTGAAAATCATGGTTGCTATTAATATTAAGTATAAAATCTGTAGGAATATCAAAAAAGGTTGGCATTGATACTTTTATTTTGATCTGACATACAAATTTTAACCGTATTCTTACAGGGAACAACGAACTGAAAACGGGCCCTGATCTCTTGGGTCCATGGAACATGCTAGTCTTCACGGTCCAGTAGCTCGAAATATTTGAGGATAACTACCCTAATTTCATGACTGATCGGATAGGAAATAATTATTATGATGATCTTCAAGCAGAATGTTAGCTTTAAGGTCTGAGGTGTTCCATTGAAGAGAAAATGGCATTTTCATCTTGTCCATTTTGTACAGGAATGAATGAGACTTGTATTTACCGGTGTGAACCCAGATAATACTGTTAATAACCATGCAATTATCTCTCATAATTTAAATTATCAACCCTGAGACAAAGTTATATTCATCTCAGGATCAACCCCTACAAATAAACATTGAGGATGAAAATTGAAAATTACACAAAAATGCACTAAAGGACCAAAATCAAATTAGCTATAATAATCTAGTGAAGCTTAATGACGATATCAACTTGATCCAGCAGCAGAAAAGGGCAGGTAGATATCAGTGACAATTATATTATCAGACAATTAAATTTGACAGATATACCACACATGCATACATTGGCATCATTTGCTAAGTGTAAGATAGCTTGTTGTGTTTGTGGTGTAATGATGGGATTTTGATATTTAATTCTAGAAACGTTGAGGGATTAAATTCCGCTATTCTAAATTAACCTTCAGGTGACTATGTTATTCTGAAAATTTAAAATGTTTCATTTAAAAAAAAATACAATTATGCATTTTAATGACTATATTTGGAATCAACATGAAAAGTGCATTTAAATGAGTCCAAACAAGCCTAGTCTTAGGTCAGTAGTTTTTGAGATGGCTTCACAGATCTGATTCTACAATTTCAGTCAAATTGTGTGATGGAAAAGTGACTCTGTCTTTATATCATCAACTTGTGCTTTGTTATATGTGTGAGCACAAGTGAAAATATCTAACCAGATTCCTCAAAGTCAACATGAACAATTTGCCTTCCCAATTAATTTCACTTTTTGAAATGTCAAAATACAGCAAATATATTTTTTTAAATGATATCTTGCTTGTAATGCTGGAACACATTTTGCAAAACTTAACGTAATATAAAAAAATACATCGGTCCTCGGACCGCTGTGTCGCCTGACGTCGCGGTTTGTGAATGATAGGCCTAACATCACCTTTGACCTTGATATGTGACCTTTGACCTCATAAACAAAGAGGGTTTGCAAGTAAACTCCATAAACCAAGTTTGGTTCCAATTGAACTTCAACTTTTCAAATGAGTTCAATTTTACATTTTTGACCTATTTTACAACTTGACCTCAAATGACCTTTGACCTTGGTATGTGACCTTTGACCTCATCACAAATGAGGGATCACATGTTGCACCTATGACTCAAGTTTGGTTCCAATTGAACTTCAACTTTTCACATGAGGTCAATTTTACATTTTCAGCCTATTTTACAACTCGACCTCACATGACCTTTGACCTCGGTATGTGACCTTTGACCTCATCAACAAATGCGGGATGCCATGTTGCACCTGTGACCCAAGTTTGGTTTAAATCCATCAAAGTATGAGGATATTACAAGCAAATGTTAACCCTTTTTCACAACAACAGACATCAACAACAACAACAGATATCAACAGTGGACAAAGTGATCCCTATGTGTCTTCCTGCCTTAGGGCAGGCGACACAAAAACAAGTGCAGCATTTTATTCATTTATACTGTAAAATAACTAAACTTCATTTAATGACCAACAAAACCAGAATTCTTTGCCTTTTGTGAGGATTTTAATATAATAAAAAAAAAACTTGTCTTGCAATGATTTCTCAGCTTTAACTGCGTGTCACAATTTTCTCAAAACTAACTAGTGAGTGGTTAAGTGATTGCACATGTCACAATTTTCACGCATATCTTCAGAAGATTCCCAGACAATTAATACCCTAGGGGATTATCTTCTTCTTCTTTTCTTCCCTTTGCTTGTCGCTTTCTTTTTTTAATTATTTTTGGAGCATCTCCTTGCTGCATATATGTCGTTATCCCCATGATCACTAGTAATATGAGTAATTCTGAAGAGTTATCTACCATTTGAAAATACTTGTTGGAAACACTTTTTGAAAACTGTTCCACGGTCTCCCCACCAATCCTGATGGTATCATCATCATCACAGTCTTGCCCAATTTCCCCAACATATGATGAGGGCAGTGCTGTAGCCGAGGGGTTATGGGGGGGGCCCGCGGCCCCCCATAATTGATTTCGTTTCGTCGGTTGGATGAACCTTCGGTTCACTTTAAAAATTCATGTCATGGCATCTTGCAGGCCGATTTTCGGCAAAGTATAGGTTTAAATTTCAATGGACAGGCGTGCGACAAGTAATTTTTACAAAATTACAAAAATGCCCTCAGAGACATTTAAAGCTATAAAACCACCCAAAATTCAGGTTGCTTTCGCCCCCCCCCTCACCCCCCACCTGGGCTTCGCCCCTGGACCCCCAACAGGGGCCCTAATGCGTTCCCCTGACCCTACCCTTTCTGATCGTTGAGATGCGACACAAGCCCCCCGATATGAAAATCCTAGCTACGCCACTGGATGAGGGTTGGGGAAGTTCATTGAAGTGGAGGGTTGGGCTTTCAATTGATTGGTAACAGGGGCTTGTAGGTCTTAACCTCCATCCCAGGTGGCAATGTAGCAATTGTGGCCAGTGTTTCTAACTAATTGTCTTTCTCGCAAGTGTATAGCTTTAATCTCTTTTTAGTTTTCTTAATTAGGAGATAAACTATCCTACAACACCGTGTTAAAAAAACTAAGATTTTTTTTAACCCAAAACACTGGGTACTGTAGTAAGCATCTAAAAATGAGGGACCTATTTTACCCAAGTTGGGTGGATAATTACTAACCCCTAAATAGATAAATATTACCCAACTTGGGTAAATTTGTACCACCACCATTTGGTTGGTTGATAAAGAACCATGAGCTGGGTACAATTTTAACATAGCATTTAAGAGTGTAAGACAGTCTCATGCAATCAAAATTACCATGATGGATTTAAAAAAATCTCAAAGAAGTTGTATTAAACGTGCTTGTTCCGATTTATGTCTATTGTGTTCTCTACTTGATATAAGAGCCTGGCACTTGCACATACACCCCATCAAGTACCGTGGGAAACAAACTTGCAGTTTTGATGGTAGAAGCAATAATGCGCATTGCAAAGCCCTATTCAATACTCTGCTAATATTGATGGTTAACCATAAATTTGGCAGTTTTTAGTTTATATCTTGGTAATGAAATGGATTTGAGGGCTCAAATTTAGGACGACAATGAGAAAAATACGACCTTTCATCTGATATCAAAATCGATACTACTTTCGGGAAATTCAGGGCGGGGCGCCCAAAGACGATTGGAACACGCAACCTTTAACTAGAGTGACTTGGATCCAGATCATCAAACTCGCAAGACTGCTTTTGTACCATAAATATCCCTGATACATTGCCACTATTAATACAGTGCTACAGTGAAAACATACAAGCCTAAATCACTTCGTGGTGGAAACTCACAATCCACTGCAGCAGGCAACACCATGAATGCTGCCAAAGACGGTGTGGAGGCAGGATTAATTTGCAACCCTATAGACAAAAAATGGAATGATCTCATCTATTTATAAAGGTGCATGATAGATTTGACATATCAGGTGTCCCTAAAAAAATTAAAAAGTACTGATTTGAGCCCTGATGTAAAGCTTTCCATCAAAAAATCACCATCTGAAAGGATTAAGCCTGCACAAATTTTATCTTTTTGTAGGCAAAAAGTGTGAAATTCTAATTTCGTATAGGACAAATTGAAATTCATCCTATGTTTTAAAACGAAATATAAGCAAATCAAAATCAAACCTATTTTTCTCTCTTTTACAGGCATGTGCTGTAGCCAAATACAAGGTAAGAAAAATTTATTGGGTGTCTAACCTATTATGAAATTATTATTATTGATAAACAGTTGGGTAACACAATTATTTGGTGCCTCAAAAATCTCGTCGTTGGCACCTTCTAATGAGGACCAAAGGTCAGTGGGTCTCTCTCTAAATATTTTAATTTTCCCACATATGCCACCATTGTAATCAATCGCTGTTGCTGGTTAAAGGCATAGACCACAAATTTCTGGCAATTTCTCCCGTTTTATATTAGCCATTTGCAATTCCAACAGACTGTTTATTAAAGAAATACTCTGAGACTTGGTGGTAAGGGGTGGGAAGGGTGCCCTCAATTTCTTTAAAAAACAAAGTGAGATTTTTGCATGTACTCATAATTGCCAACTGTCTATAGGAATTTGACTTGACAGTGGCCTATGAGATCTGAAATGTACAAAATACTCATAAAATCAAAAAGGAAAGCTGTAATCAATTGGAAATTTCAACATAGGTTTTTTTTGTGATCTTCTGTAGAACTAGGGGCAAAACCAGAGGGTATTTTGAGTCAATCCCACAATGCACCAGTTTTGGGAAATTTCATCTCAATAGGGTCATGTGATCCCACAAAAATCCTATTCTTAACACATAAAAACCCTGACTTTAACGCTCATTTTAGCCCACAAAGTGTTAGTACTTATGGAATTTTTAGCATGATTATGAAATATCTTGTGGTTCTTAAAATTTGGAACACTTTTTATCCCTAAGTACTGACACATGTGTTCAGTACAGTACAGTATAGGCACATTGCTATGCATCATGGGATTGATTCAAAACACCCTCTGGGGCAAAACAGAAGAGATCACAATCACCATGGGATCTCAGATTGTGACTATAATATCCCCTGGTAAACCCTAACTTTAATTTTTCAGCATAGGATTGTTTTGTGGTCCTCTGAAGAAATAGGGGCAAATCAGAATAGGTTATGATCCCCCACTGGATTTCTGAATAATACGTAACCTCTTGTGACCTCAAATGACCTTTGACCTCTTCATATCAGTTTGGTATTATTCCAACACCAATGAAGATTAAAATCCAACCAGAAATCAATTAAGAAACTTATAACATTTGACCCATTAGCTCATTTGGTAGAGCATTGCACTAGTAAACTGAAGGTCCCAGGTTCAAATCCTGGATGGTCAGTGAATTTTTCACTGACTGGCATTTATGTTGTGGTGTGGTAGAAGTCTAAAAATTCTTCAAATTATTGTTGAGTATATTTACACATAGTTGGATGTTATTTTCATCATGTTAGTGGTGTTTCAGTGACACTAGAGATAACCAACGAGGCGTTGCCAAATATCAAAACTGGAAACACTTTCAATAAAATTGTGGCTGTCAAATTAGTGGAGTCTCCTTTTGGATTTTGCTAGGTTTTAGCAAAACACAAAGCATTCTCCTGCAATCAGAGGTAGTGACTACAAATTTCGAAGGTAATCCCTCGCTCCACTCCTGGATGGGGAAGACGACTGCCAACAATTTCCTTGTCTAGGGGAAACGTGACCTGGATCAGAGCTGAATCAAGTTCAAGCAAGACTGCTAACAATGAACAAGAAGAGAGGCAGATGTATTATGAAGTGCCTGACAATTACCCATCTTCTGTCTGAATCCAAATTAAAGGTGCAATTCAGACTTCAAGCCTATCCTAAAAATCTTTTTCTAACATTTCAGCTATTGTGATATGGCTTAAAGGCTGACTCAGAGATGTCAAAATATAATTTTTTGTGTAGTAGTTAAAAATAGTCATCTAGAACTAAAGATAGTCTCCTAAAATGCTTAATTCCAAAGTTAGAGATTAATCAGATTTTCCGTTTTGATGCAGTAAACATTTATGTGCAGTATAACAGTGCCATAGGATACCGTGTATAACAAAATTTCCGGATCCGGAATTTTAGAACAAAGTTGTGATTTTCTATATGAAGGACTTTGATTTGAGCTTAGTTATTTCACACAGTGATTAGTATATGGACAGGTATTATGTATATGCAAAAAACGCGATTTGTTTGAAAATTGAGTACGCCCTCCTCGGGAAATCTCTGAGTCAGCCTTTAAAAGGATAGTTAAAATTCAAAGGGTGGTTACTATATGACCAACTGGTTGGTTAAAACAAAATAAATGCATAATTCTTACATCGAGGCACAATGCGCAAGAGTTACACAGTACAACATGTTTAATGATCCATTCATGCACAGCATAGTCTACAATTACAACTGCATTTAATGAATGGATGCCTGGTTTATTAATGCCTCTCCCACTAATTAAAATGGGCTCCCAGTAAAACAAGAGCTTGTGTGATTTCCACTCTAAAACTGATTCATTCATGTCACATTTCACATGGTCATAGTGTAGTAGACCACATTTAAGTATTTGTTTGTACTTTTTAAAGAGACATGAGGAGATTTCCAGAAAGAAGCATCCCCATTTTTTGTCGAACCCCAGTTTTTTTGCATATTTGGAATGCTTACCTATGTATTCATAGGTGTGGCCAGGAAATGTTATTGAGGGGGGCTGGACTAAAGATGTTCAAACCATGAGAGCGAAGCGATCGTAGCGAGCAGAGCAACTAACGGGTGGGGTCCAGGGGCCCGCCTTAGGGCCCCTGATGGGGTCCAAGGGCAACGCCCCGGCGGGGGTCGAGGGGACAGAGCCCCCTGAAGCTCCTGAGGTTTTAGGGTTTTCAAGACCTTAAAACGCCTTTCCTTGCGTACTTCTTCCGACACTTTTTGATCTGCATTTGCATGAAAAAAATCAAATAAATGTACCATAAAATCATTCTTTTTCTTCTTCTTTTCTCCTTCTCTTTTCCTCTTTTTTCTTTCTCCCTTCCTCTTTCTTCCTTCCACTTTTTTCTTGAGAACTTTGAGGGTGGCTTTAGCTCCCAAAGCCCCCCCCCCCCCCCCCTTTTTTTTTTTTTTTTTTTTCCCCCCCCCCCCGGCCAGTGGTATTAGATCACACCTGAAGTGAATAAGCCGGATATGCCGTCTTTATGTAATATTTAGTATATTCTGTCATGCACGACAGAAATTCAAAGCATGGTTTTCTATGGGGATGATTACGATAGCAGCCAAGTTCAAAACAGGGCCTGGGGCTTCCTTTTGTACTTGTTTGTTCAATAAACCTTCAAAATATTCTCAGTAGGTGGCCTACGACCGATCCAGTGAAATTTGAGAGAAATTTGTATCCTAAAAAAATCCCCTCCTGTCACTTTACATTTCTCAGACCTAAAATTTTATTGGGTTATGAGAAGAAATTAGAGGCTTTCGTCTGACACCAATCTCTCAATTTTAATAAGATGAGGGGGGAATGAAGCTGTTAATTGGGTCACCCACCTTTATCTTCCCCTACCCTCACCTCCCCCTACCCACTCCCTCTCCCAAATTATGCCCATGTATTACAAGAGAAGATTGCAGTAGCTTCCCACAATGCATTGCTTCCAATGGAGGTTTTTGTACAGCTACTGATGTGAATCGTTAGAGATGAAACATGGCTAAATTGACAGTACTGATCACTATCTTGCATTTTAAGAATGTTTCATCACTAACGATTCACATGACTTCCTGTACAAAAACTTCCATTGGAAGCAATGCATTGTGGGAAGCTACTGATATCTTCTCTTATGTATTACTACTGTATGTACACATATACCAGACCACATCCCATTCACTAGAGTAGACAGTCTAAACACTCCCAGATTTCATTAATCAGGCCATACCGTTTCTTTGACGTAGGCTCTACCAGTTTCGACCACCATAATCCTGATTAGGTTCCAAAAATCAATTTACCTCATATTACGTACTCTTCCCATCTCAACCCATCTCATAACAAGAATATTTAATTACAACACAACAGTCAAAATTTAATCCGCAGAATATAATCAATGCATTATACCAGTTGTCATAATTGTAGATGGTCACAAAAATAACACTTGGAAAAAACTTTAATACCACTTCAGCCGTAATGCGAATTGTGATAGGTTAAAGTTCAAGCCTCCAAACATGTCCAGACATGCTATTGTATTTCATGATATACATAAATTAATATCAATATTTGTTGCAAGTGTCTACATCTCATCTCCAGCAAGTCTCGACACCAACTTGATCACATCAATAAGCTCCTTGCTTGCATCAATATGGTTGTATCAACGTTTATGAGGGTGGGTATCGTTACAGTCTCTTCCACGACTTGATTTCAACCCAGAAGTTTAGTACACTCTATACACGAGTTACAATGGTTGCAAATGATATATGTTTACCTTTCTTGTATGAAAAAAGTCCATTTGTGACCCAATTTCATATATTTGGACTAAAGTCTAAAATAATCAATTTTTGGATTGATGCAAAAGTAAACTCTGCAAATGAGAAAAATTGTAAGACTGATTCATCAAAATAGCTCATAATTTTGTACCCGGAGATCCAGAAATGTTACCATTTTTAATCAGGCATTCGCTAGTCAATACTGTATACGCCAATATTTTCGCGTACAGTTATTTTCACGATTTTGTCTGTTGACCACATTTCGCGAGTTTTTATTTTCGCGAATCTACGAATCTACTCAGTGTTAAACATTTCAATTTTAAAATTTCGCGGTGATTTTAATTTCGCGATTTTCTTTCATTCGCGAAATTCGCGAAAATTAAACCCACGCGAAAATTACTGCGTATACAGTAATCCAAAGAAATGAACCAAAATCTCAGTTTATCTTTTCTAATGATAGAAATTACCATCATCATCTAAATAAATGGAACATGCTCAAACTTTCCAGTAGCACAAACATAATCTCTCTCTAGTAGTTTTTTTTTTTTTTTTTTTTTAGTACACTCTATACACGAGTTACAATGGTTGCAAATGATATATGTTTACCTTTCTTGTATGAAAAAAGTCCATTTGTGACCCAATTTCATATATTTGGACTAAAGTCTAAAATAATCAATTTTTGGATTGATGCAAAAGTAAACTCTGCAAATGAGAAAAATTGTAAGACTGATTCATCAAAATAGCTCATAATTTTGTACCCGGAGATCCAGAAATGTTACCATTTTTAATCAGGCATTCGCTAGTCAATAATCCAAAGAAATGAACCAAAATCTCAGTTTATCTTTTCTAATGATAGAAATTACCATCATCATCTAAATAAATGGAACATGCTCAAACTTTCCAGTAGCACAAACATAATCTCTCTCTAGTAGTCCTAAACCCTCAGCAGCTCCTTGAACCCGTAGAAGAGACTGTCGATGCCAACCCCCACTGCTAGCATACGTGAGTGAATAATAATGACCAACACCACCGATGTTCGGCCCTTCCAACCAATTACAAAAGGCGTCAAGTAATCAGTGGGGATTGACGACCCTTCTCAGCATGCTGGTGTTATCAGGGCCCAGGTCAGATTCTCTAATGTTATACAGTTGTTGTTTAGCTTATGAGCAGTGATTTTTTTTTATTTAGAACAAAAATAAATTTAAAAAATATCTCTTTCTTTATTTTGTTAGCTCTAATCCTGAAATCCCGAGAGTATGCATCAAGCTAATAATTTGTTTTCTAGCTGATAACATGTCTTCGCCAATTGATCAAGATTAGGCCTAATGAAAGTAAAAAAAAGCATGGCCAGGGCCCCTTGTATGTTATTTTTTCTTGTTGGTTATGTTCTTGTGTGTGTGAGCGCCTTTTGGTTTAAATAAAAGGCTGCGATGTGAGGGTTGTGTGAGGAGGGGGTTGTTTGTTCTAAATTAGTGTTATTTGCACCTTTTTTCTATTGATTTAAAGCGGCACTGGCACATTTTCACAAAATATGAAATATCTTCAATTTGATCGCAAATGATAATCTAGGCCACTGGAAGAATAGAGAAATATTTTACATAAAAATAACATACCCCAAAACAAACAGGGACATTAATAAGAGCCTAAAGACATACAGGTAATTTGTAGGCCAACTTTAAGTTTGCCATAACTTTAATCAACAAATATTTCTATGACATGAATATCATAGACTCGTACTCATTGATATTAAAACCACAAAGGTCACAGAGCAGTCAACAGGGTTCATGCCATGGGAATCAGGCTCCAGCGTGTGTTTTCTTGTGTTAAACGCCATTTTTCGTCGTCTGCTGAATAAATGTCGCCGGCGACATTAATTATCAAAATCGTTCTGTTTACCCATAAGGGCGCTGATTTGGTTTTAAACATTTTAGGTGAGGGCTAATGTATATAAAAGCTTTACAACCATGCAAAAATATCAATTTTGAAAATCGTGAGGGCGCACTATTTGGATGGATGGATGGATGGATAGATGGATGGATGGATATAAGGATGGATGGATGGATATAAGGATGGATGGATGGATATAAGGATGGATGGATGGATGGACGGACGGACGGACGGACGGACGGACGGACGGACGGACGGACGGGCGGGCAGATGGATGGATGGATGGATTAATAAATAAGTGAATAAATGTACAAACAGAATTACTACTGCATTCAAACATTTGTTCTCTATTATTACTACCAATTCATAAATTCTCAATTCCCAGGCACAGTTCAGTAGCTTTCATTCCCCATTGTATTTAGAAATACACCCCCTGTTTTTTGTGGTATGATTTATGATACTCAGAATATACAGGTCAGTTCATTTCCATTCATACACATGTATACTCCCAATGACTTGAAGCTGCAGGGATGAGTATATTGTGGCTCCCAGTGTATGTGAAATTAGAGTCTGAATATTTTAAAATAATTTTAAGCAAAAAAGGTTTTCTCAGAAAATGTAAAAACCTATGGAAAATGTCTATATTCAGTTGTAAAAAGGCAATATGAAATTGCAAGATTTTTTTAACTGTATTTCTGGGCCACTATTATTTCTTCTGATGAAAAGCAAACAAACACAAACAAACAAAGATAAAAAATAATAATGTACTAAAATTTTAATTTGAAAAAAAAGCTATGCACATGGTCTTTTGCAACAAACTCCCCTCTTTTGGGGCCTTACCCTCTTTTAAGGACAGTTCAGGTTTGAAATGCTTATCCTCAAAAGTAAAACAAGTTAATTAAAGAAGCATATTTTGTATTTTGTGTTGGAGGACACTCTACACACATTCCACAATACAGACACCAGTAGAAGAATGCTGCAACTGTCATTATCAAACTGGTGGTTTATTGTACTCCTGGAATTTGTGTTGGAGGACACTCTACACACATCAAGGATGACAATACAGACACCTGTAGATGAATTCAACTGTCAGAATCAACAGGTGGTCTATTGTACTCCTGGAATTGTGTTGGAGGACACTCTACATACATTCCAGGATGACAATACAGACACCTGTAGGTGATGTTGCAACTGTCAGAATCAACAGGTGGTTTATTGTACTCTGGAATTTTGTATGGTGGACTCCCTATATCCACATTCCAGGATGACAATACAGACACCTGGAGAAGAATGCTGAAACTGTCAGAATCAACAGGTGGTCTATATTGTACTCCTGGAATTTGTGTTGGAGGACTCTCTACACACATTCCAGGATGACAATACTGACACCTGAAAGTGATGTTGCAACTGTCAGAATCAACAGGTGGTCTATTGTACTCCTGGAATTTGTATTGGCAGACTCCCTTTATCCACATTCCAGGATGACAATACAGACACCTGGAGAAGAATGCTGCAACTGCCAGAATCAACAGGTGGTTTATTGAAATGATTTTTCTTTGGAGTACACTAGGACAATACAAACACCTGTAGATGAATGCTGCAGCTGTTAAGGATCAAACAGGTGGTTTATTGTACTCCTGGAATTTGTGTTGGAGGATTTGCTACCCACAACTCAACAATACACACACCTGATTATGTGAATGCTGCAGCTGTCAAGAATTAAACAGGTGGCTTATTGTATTCTTGGAATTTGTGACTTGCAGGACAGGTAGAACCTTGCTCAAATTGTTTGTATAGTAGTGTGCTTTACATGTTGGGCTGAAGGTGCTCACTGGTGCCATTTCTGTTCTACTTTGGGAGCTTTCATGGAATTTAACGATTTTTATACATTATTTGACTTTTGTAATCTACTTTTTTTTAAACATATCCCCTGTGCCACCTAAGTCAATGTAAGGACTGACTGAGTATATGGTCAACGGACTTTCTTATTTTGTTCTTAGATACACTATAAACACCATTAATGCACTTGGGGCTCTCTCTCAATTTCATATTCATCTATACAAAGCTAAAGCTGCAATTAGTCTGGGCCCAGAATTAAAACTATTTTTTTATCTACAGAGCTGAAGCCACAATTAGTCTGGGCACAGAATTAAAAATATTTATTAAATCCGCAATTAGTCTTAGCATAGAATTACAAGAATTTTTAAATGAAGTGAAACAGCCAACAGCTTCCTACTTTCAAGGTATATTTGTGCAGTGGATATTTAGAGTGTATCCCAGAGGAAAACAAACAATTCACTTGCCTATTTTGAGAACCTTTAACACTACACTGTTAAACACTGGGTAAAATTTAAAGGTGCAACAGGAGATTTTGAGACACCCAATATTGTGTCATAATAGTAATTTCATATAGATTAGACTCTTAATAGATTTCTTACCTTATATTTGGCTACAGAAATGCCTTAAAGAAAGAAAAAAGGTGATTTTGATTTGCTTATATTTCGTATTTGCTCCCATACGAAATTAGAAATTTCACTATTTTTGTACCAAAGAAACAGTTCTCAGCTTAATCCTTTCAGATGGGGATATTTTTTATGGAAAGCTTTAAAATAGTGCAAAAATCTGAATTTCCACATTTTTTCGGGACACCTGTTATGTGAAATCTCTCGTTGCACCTTTAATTCAACTCTGGGTAATAAATCAACCACACATTTGCAATTGGCAAGTATACTTGATCTACACAACTATTACTGTAAAAGTGGTAATGTCTGCACATGTAATTTTTCGTGCTTCTCCAATTTTTAGTATTTTCACTTGTTTTTTTAAAATTCACTTTTTTCAGCTATCCTACATAGACCTATACAAATAAACATTTATGCATGTTATTAATTTTGCGCTTGCTTAGAAGTGCGCGAAAAGTGCAAAAATGTAGTATGACTATTTCCATACTTATATCAGTTGTCAAAATTGTGTTGCCACTGCTTAAAATTGTTCTTAAAATAAAAGAGACAATTGCATGGGGTCAAACAGCTGTGCAGAATTATATCTCTGATAATTGTAGCTAATTTAAAAACTGACTCACATAATAGGTCCTAAAATAAGTATCCTAAATAGGTCTGCATTTGAATATCCACCTCGTCAACATGATCAAAGTTGTCCCAGTATAATTACAATCTTATTAAGTGGGTTCTACAATCTGTGATAGAGTCCATAAACCAATTGATTGAATGTGTTTTGCCAAAGCCCAAGTGACATTCTATACAATAAATAACATAGGCTGATTATATGGTAAATCTTGCAAGTAAGGACTGAAATTGTCTAGCAATAAGATTTAATGACACATACATAATGTTGCTTTACCAAACTACTTAAAGGTGCATGTTGTGGTTTTAGCACCTTTTTTTTCATCTTTCTTTGGGGAATTTTTTGTTTATAGTGTCATAGATATGCTATAAAAGCTCATTTCCAAAATTTCATTCATTTGATTTTAATGGTGCATTTTTATGTTATGAGCAAAATGTTTTTAATTATAAACAAGGGTATAACTTTTTGATCCAAATATGTTCAATTGTGTATCATTTTCAAACAAATTAAGAGAGAAGTGTAGCAAGTAGGAAATGTCCCTGTATCTGGGCCGGTCTCCCTTTAACTTTCAGTCCTGCCGTGTGAGTTGTGCCTGAGCATGCATCATGGCAGATCAAAGCCAGCAATAATCTGTTAGGTATGGTTGGCTGCAACCAATGATGGAATTTGCACTTTTGGGAGTCTAGGCCTAAGAGGCATTCCCTGCTAGGTGTCAGATGCACTTGCTCAGCTACCCTGTGTTCATACCTGAAAGTTATGGGACATCATCATTTTGTATGCCATATGTTGTGCAAGTATATAAACTGTCTATGTGTTTCTTCAAAAGTTGCAGCATTTAATGCACGTACACGATGATTGCATCATATGCTAAGTCCCAACTTGGTGTTTTGTACCTGGGTGGCAGTATGCCATTTGGGTAGACAATCCCGACTTTGAGTTTATTAAACCATAACCCTTAAGCTACCCCTATTCCTTACTACTTTGCTATTTGGATAGATAACACAATCCTTTAGTTTAAACCTAACCTTACCCCTAATCCTAACCCTAACACTTGCCCCTAACCCTAACATTAATAATGTATACAAGCTAATTAGTAAATTTATTTAGTAAATTAGCAAATTGAGTTAACCACATTTAGTTTTTGAACGACAAATAAGATAGTGGAGTTCTTGTAACAATTGGTACACATTTTTTGAAGCTCAATCTTTTGCTATCCCTGAGGTTGAAATGATTTTCCTTTTCTTTAGGCAGGATGTGATGATGTCTGGCAGATTGGAGGACCTGCTGACCAAATTTCAGAACCAAATCCTTCTTTGTTGGGAGAGGTTAGTGAGATTAAAGAATATGAGAGGAGCATCTTCATAGTTATCCAAGGATGACCCTGCGAGATCATTTTTGTATCCTTTCCCGTTAGAAAGACTGTTGTTTTGTGAGGCTTGAATGCCAAACAGCACATGCGTATTCAAGCAAAGAGCCTATATAGATCTGATATATCGTCGTCCGCATCACATACTGTCGTATTTCACATTTTTGAGGTTTTTGCGAAATTTGGCTTTATTACTCAGTTCATCGAGTTCATGCCATCCACAAAGTTTCAAAATGTGAGGATGGCTAATTAATTAGTTTATAATTATATATTTTTGTTATTTTCCTCAAAATCATCATATCCGTATTTCACATACTGCCATATTTTAAAATCGCCATTCATTTACACGTGTTTTATATAGCGTTGTATTTTGCCGATCCCAAAATAAACGATTTCACATACAGACCTATTTTGACGTATTTCCATCGATCTTTCGTAAAACAAGCTTTTCACGTAGTGATCTATTTTATTTACATTGAAAAACAACGGTGTAATATGCGTCGTATTTTGCAATATACATTATTTGTGATTTCACATACAGACATAACTTTATAGCCTAATTAAGACAATATAATTGTAGTTTTAAATTAGATTTATGGTTTATATTGGACTTTAAAATGTTTTCTTTAAAACAGAAAAGTCTAGATGTTTCTTTTATGATTCGTTTTACCGTATAGACATGAAATGTCGCGGTAGATTTTGAATTGCAATTTTCTCGGAAAATGTGTTTTGTAAAATACGACAGTATGTGATCTGGGTGACGAATTATGGACAGCATATTCTCAGCAAATGCAATGACTACACAATACTGTATGTAAATAATTATTGTCTCCTATCATGAGGTGTTTTAGTATCAGAGCACTAAGCCACAGATTCCAAAAATAAATAGCTTTCAATACACAAATTGACAAGATGAACTTGTACCTAATTGAGAAAACAAGTGACAAAACCTATGCTATCTACTGAAGATAGCATGAGAGGTGTGACTCAAGAATTTCTTGGGTGACTTCTAACAAGAACATACAACTGAGAGAATTTAACAAAAGAGAGTCCTGCATATGAAAGATTAACTAACTTTGCAATAAGCATTATTGAAAAATCATCACCATTTTATTCACTAAAAACCCTTAATTTTTTAGATACTGAGATTTTAGAATGATCATATTTGTTTTAATGGTCTAAAACCCTATTGGCAGCTGGCAGGGTTGGAAATGGTATTATATGTTTTGAAAACAGTTTTACTAATAAAACTGGAAATATTCAATCACTCTAAATAGCAATATGCCATGCAGATGACAATTCATGGGCTGAGAATTACAAGGGTCTAACTGACCTCCCACTTTGGTCATATTTAGAAGGACATTTTAAGATCACAAAAAACAATATAAAACAAAAGAAATTGTAATGTGAAAGTGGCACCTTTAAAGTGGAGTCTCTCAAAATAGGGCCTTAGAAACTAAAATTTTGAGAAATTTGCAGTCTTTGGAACTAAAACTTAGATAGAATCTATGCAAAGAATTTTCCCAAAGGGGACCTTAAAAGCTGAATTATGCTTCAATTGGGAGGGGGTCTACTGCTGAAGAGGTGCAAAATGGAGATCTTAAGGGCTGCACACCCTGGCATATTTTGTATGCATGATATACAAGTATGGAACAGCAATAATTGTTAAATATTCAATAACCCTCAATATCCATTTTACCCTCAAATTCATTACACCCTGTACTTTACCCAACACACCCTGTATATTTAGAACCCATCTATCAATCACCAATCATTTAGCTGTGATGTGGAATTGCTTCACTCCAATCCCACAAGATGAAATTCAATCTATGTGGAACATATCTGATGTGACCTATTTTGGTGTCTACAAGCTCATTCAAAGTCAATATTTTTTTCTAGTTGACTGAAGATCTGAATAGATACAATTTCACCTGTTTCAGGGCTTGGAACAATGTGTGGGATAAATTCAAGACAGCAATAATGTTTAAACAAATAACAACCTGAAAGGGGAAAAAAATTATCTTAATTCTTACAGTCAGACTGGTCATCTTCCAAGATATGGCTCAATTTGTTTGTACAATTTGGTGAGAAAAAAACCCAATTTGCTAAATTTGGTGATTTTGTAGTTTTAAAAAAATGCACCCCGAATAAAGTTTGGTTGTACTTTTGTAGTAATAATGTATCGTTTCTTTCAAATCCTGAACACCTTTGGGTTTTGGCTAATTTAGCCAAGCCAACTATCATTTTGGATTCTTAGTGATATTTAGCTTAAAAGTTCAAAATTTCCCTTCAAGTTACAAATTATATACTTGTATTAGTCAGGGGGGCACTCAACTTTTTCAGGTATGGATGTGCGGCCCTGCACCACATGCCATCATCAATGACTTGGGATATGCAAAGAAGAAGAAGCCCCCGAGGCTAAAATTTTCCTAAAAGGGACCTTAAGAACTGGATTATGCTTCAACTGGGGGTTTAGGAACTGTTGGAGAGATGTGAAATTGGGGGGTCTTGACCCCATTTTGCATCTCTCCTTCAAGGTGCAATGAGAGATTTCACATATCAGGTGTCCCTAAAAAATTGAAAGTACTGATTTTTTTTTGCCCAGATGTAAGCTTTCCATCAAAAAAATATCCCCATCTGAAAGGATTAAGCCGAGAAATGTTTCTTTGGAACAAAAATTGTGAAATTTCTAATTTAGTAGAGGAGCAAATACGAAATTCAGCCTATGTTTTATATTGAAATATAAGCAAATCAAAATCACCTTTTTCTCTCTTTAAGGACATTTCTGTAGCTAAATACATGAAATTACTATTATGACACAATATGTAGGTGTCTCAAAAATCTCTTGTTGCACCTTTAAAAGGGCTGTCAGGGGGGCACTTGTATTCAAAGGTGGATATGATGCATGGAGAAGAAAATGCGCAAAAGGGTCCTTTTTTCCCAACAGGCAATGTACGCACATACAATGTCAGTGCCCCACCACCACGAGTATTATTACCAGATATCCATACCCTCTCTGTTCATCCCATTCACTTCTTTTACACACCCTGTACATTTACAACTTATCTCTCAATCACAGAACACTGAAAGGTGAGGTCAAATTTACTCCACTCCAATCTCACAAGAAGAAATCTAATCTATCTAAAAACATATCTGATGTGACCTATTTTGGTGTCTACAGGCTCACTCAAAATCAATACTTTATAGTTGACTGGCTATCTGTATACAATTTCACTTGTTTCAAGGACTGCCGTTTCTGTATTGGTTAAAGGTGCAACAAGAGATTTTTGAGGCACCCAAATATTGTGTCATAATAGTAATTTCATATAGACTAGACACTCAATAGACTTCTTAACTTGTATTTGGCTACAGAAATGTCTTAAAAGAGAGAAAAAAGGAGATTCTGATTTGCCCTTATTTCAATATAAAACATAGGCTGAATTTTGTATTTGCCCCTATACGAAATCAGAAATTTCACAATTGTTGTACCAAAGAAACATTTCTCAGCTTAATCCTTTCAGATGGGGTTATTTTTGATGGAAAGCTTTACATCTGCGCAAAAATCAGTACTTTAGATTTTTTTTTAGGGACACATGATAATGTGAAATCTCTCATTGCACCTTTAAAAATAAAATCAAGACAGTAATAACATTGAACAGGAAACCACCTGAGAGAGGGAATTGATTTGACCCTGAATATCTGACTGACTATCACAGCAGGTAGATCCTGTTAATGTTAGCAATATAGTGTACACTGTTAGAATTTACTGCAAACTTGCACGACTGACTAAAATACTGTCATTTCAACCAGGGCTGTATGCAGGATTTGGGGGACTTCCAAAAAGTGGACCTTTTTTTGGCAAAAGTGGACCCAACCCCCCTAAAATGGTCCTTTTTGAATATCTCATCACCAAAAAGTAGAGTTTCTTGCCAAAAAAATCTCTAAATTTTGGACCTTTTTATCAAAAACAAATTAGCAAAAAGTGGATCTTTTTCCCCTTTTGTGGAAAATGGGGAGGGGTGTGACTGCACCCTGCACCCCCCTGTGTATGGGCCTGATTTCAACAGATCTCCCTTGATTTGAACATTACCATTAAACAAAGGTTGAATTTCATATTAACTCCAATATGAAATTAATAATATTTTGGTACCAAAGAAATAATTCTCAACTTGACCCTTATTGCAGATGGGGATATTTATGATGAAAAGATTTACATCAGTGCAAAAATTAAGCCTAATTTTTTTTAAAAGGACCATGGTCCGATCGCTAATATCCTTGTCCCCAGGGAACCCAGATTTTACTGGAAGTGGTCAAAATTTTGGTATCAGAAGAAAGCTACTATTTTTCTCATTTACCCTGTAAAATCTTAGGGCTAAAGGATGTTTGATTTGGATGTTATAAGTGAAAATATGCCCCATTTTGGTCGACCAATATTAATTTTACACAGTACTCTATGAGGTTACAAAATCATGTTTTTAGCTCTCACTTCAAAACGGGTTGAAATATCAGCGCGAAACTTTACAGATAAGGCTTTGAGGTGAAGGCCATTCTATCAAGATGAAAAATTTATAGACTTAATCGGTTCATCCCCCTTTAAATATATACTGTGAAAAGGCACAAGTATGCTTTGCAATAAAATATGGAAAAAAGGCAACAAGAAATCATACTCCATAATACCAAGGCCGTGTTTGCAATGCCACTCCACTGCCATGCCCCAAATGAGTATGGAACTACCTTTACCTTTACCATATTGTCTATGATAAATGCCTTGGGGGTGTGAATTTTTTTTTTCAAAAAAGGGGAGCGTTCATTATAGGTCATTTGTTCAGTTAAATTTCTGTTGAAAACCATAGCCAGCACTGTCTGGAATACTCAAAAGGACCAATGATTGAACAAGGTCATCAACATCAATGATGGCTGCAACATCTAACACACTTTTTACATGTAGGGATGTAATTTCTTGGAAGATCTACAATTGTCAAAAGCATCTACATCTTAATTTGATGACATACTGGGTGAGTTGTGCGGATATTAGCCAGTTTTGGGCCGCCAAACCGACCACCGATTTCACAATCATGGTTTTTAATTATCAGTGTATACTTGCATGTATGGCTTGATTTTTGATATTTTTAAGAACATTTGGTCAACAAATTGAGCAGGCATTTATTAGGGGGGGGGGGCAATACGGTATGTTTGTCTAGTGTACTTTCAGCTTTAAATACTATCAAATCAACATCTCCATTTGACAGCAAAAAAAAAATCTAATAGCCAAAATTACAGGCATCTTTCAATCAAAATTACCCAGTTCACTGCAAATGCTTACCCCACACCCTGTACATACATTTATTCCCCACCATAATTTTAACACACCCTGTATATTTACAACCCATCTATCAATCACAAGGCATTTAACCGTGGTACCAAATTGCCCCACTCCAATTGCTCAAGATGAAATCCAATCTAGAACATATGTGATGTGACCTATTTTATTGTCTTACATACACACACCTACCTTGAGTTAATATTTTTGTTCCATCTGACCGGCTATCTATTTCACTTGTTACAAGTGCCGCTGTTTTATATTTGTAAAAATTACAAGCAATTTGAATAGGAAAATCCTGACAGAATAGGTTTGATGCTGAAATCAGATTGGGCTAGCTTCATAAGACATCTGTGGTTCCTTAGTGTATATCAAAATAGCAGTAACTTTGAATAGGAAAAAACTGATTAAATAGGTTGATGCTGATATCAGATTGGTCTTCAATAGACAGCTGTGGTTACCTATATTGTATATCAAAATAACAAAATCATTTGAATGGAAAAACATTAATAGAATAGGTTTGATGCTAAATATCAAGTTGGCTATCTTCAGTAGACATCCCGTGGTTAACCAAAGTTGGTATTCAACTAGCAGTATATTTGAATAGGAAATACCTTGATAGAATAGGTTTGATGCTAATATCAGATTGGCTATCTTAATTCTGTAGACAGCTGTGGTTACCCAAGTTGTATATCTAAATACAGAATATCAGAATAGGAAATAACCTGATAGAATAGGTTTGATGCTAATATCAGATTGGCTATCTTCAGTAGATAGCCATGGTTATCTAAGTTGTATATTAAAATAGCAGTAACATTTGAATAGGAAATAATGATAGAATAGGTTAGATGCTGAATATCAGATTTGCTATCTGCACTAGACAGACATGGTTACCCAAGTTGTATATCAAATTAGCAGTAATACTTGAATAGGAAATAACCTGTTAGAATAGGTTTGATGCTGAATATCAGGTTGGCTATCTCTGCAGTAGACAGCTGTGGTTACCTATGTTGTATGTCAAAACAGCAGTAACATTTGAATAGGAAATAATCTGATGGAATAGGTTTGATGCTGAATATAAGATTGGCTATTTTCAGTAGACAACGGTGGTTACCTAAGTTGCACATGCACCAATATGTTTCTTAATTTCTCATCTAATGTTAAGATTTTAGTACTGCTGAATTTGTTTTTAATGAAAAAAATGCAAATGGTGCGCCCGCAGGCAGAGTGCCCATCTCTCTGTCTTTGGCGTTTGGGCCAGACTCCCTCATATAATGTTGCTGTGGGGGTTCGCCACTCCTCCCGCACAGCGAGTCTGTTTTGCATTCCCTGCATATGCCGGTACCCATTTATACTCCTGGGTGGAGAGAGGAAAGCGAGGTAAAGTGCCTTGCCAAGTGCACAACACATTGGCGACATCGGGGCTCGAACCCACAACCTTAATGTTTTTTTAATGAACTAGAAGTGCTTTAGTTGTTAATGCTCTGCAAATTGTTAAAAAATAAATTTAAATAATAAAATTGGGAATCCCTAATCTAAAAGGAGGATGACCCAATTAAGTATAATAAAGTTTTCATCAGTTTTCACCCCAAAACCCCATCTGTAAAGTTTCGCGCTGATATTTCAACCCATTTTGACATGAGAGCTAAAAACATAACTTTGTAATCCCCATAGAGGACTCTGTAAAATTAATATTGGTCAACCAAAATGGGTATATTTTTGCTCTTAACATCAAACCAAACATCCTTTAGCCCTAAGATTTCACAGGGTAAATGAGAAAAATAGTAGCTTTCTTCAGATACCATTATTTTGACCACTTCCTGTAAAATTCGGGGTTCTGGGATGAGGCTATTAGCAATCGGACCATGGCCCTCTAGTTAGTCTAGCCGCATTAATTAAGTTGATTTTACACACAGCTGTTTGACCCCATGCAAATTGTCTCTTTTATTTTAAGTGCAATTTTAAGCAGTGGCGACACAATTTTGACAATTGTTATAGCTAAAGACATGCAAGAGCTATTACTTCTGGAAAAATCCATTGCGGGAATCTTGCCATATAGGGCTACAAAGGTCATGATTTTTATGTTACAGTGCCCTCTATATACCTATTCTCCAAAGAGAGACGTGTTAAACTAGATTTTAAAGAAAAACATATTTGCCCGCAATGAAATTTCGTAAAAATTTACACAGGAGGAAGTCAGTGGTACAAATAATCCAAAAGTGTGTCGCCTTTGATATATTTTATTTTATTCTGGTTTTCTCATAATAAATGAGACCTTCAAACAGCTGTGTACATCATGCTTTTTGTCAATTTTCTTGGCTTTCTGATGGCATTTTAAGAACATAATCTCTTAAAAATCTTAGAACATGTTTTGCCTTTTTTTCAAATATTCCATATCTCTGCTTAAATCCCAAACCACATGTTTGTTTTTAAGCAGGTGACAAACCTGCCTGTGTCAGTACGTACTAACATAATTCTATTTTAAACCACCTCTCCTCCATCCTCATTGTCCTATCTATTTTAGTCTTATAATCCCTCAATCAAAATACAACTAACCTTACTTGCAACACAATCATAATAATACAACTGGATCATACACACAGTCATTTTTTTCATTATAATTCATATCAAAATAGCACAAGTCTGCCCAAAGCAAGGTCAACTAAATGGCCAATATTGCAACGGTCGATTATGAAACTGCACGCTATATGCAATTGTCTTCCCCCACCTCTGCACGCAGCCCTTGCAAAGGACAGTGGTAGTATGCGATCGAACTGGTGATGGAGTGTAGCGGATACAGAGGGTGCCCGGAGCAAAGAGCAGCCCGTGGGTGTTTGTGAATCCGGTGACTCTTTGCATGGATCCGCTGGTATTACTTGTTCCAGTTCAAGAAAAGGTTACTTACAGTGCCATTGCATAACTAGGTTAGATTGGAACTAAATTGGTTAGCGAGCGAATCAATTGTGAGTTGTTTTCTGTGGTTTTGTTTGTGTGTGTGTATATGTGTATTCCTTTAAAAGGGGGAACATGTAAGCCTAGTGTCAAAGTGACATTAGTGGGCACACGCTTAGCCCAATTACAAGAAATTTATTCACCCCACTGTAGGTAATTGTATCAACTAACCCAGCTGACACAAATACACTATTAAACCGTACATTTCAAAAACATTTGACGGAATGTTCTAAAAACATTTAAAAATGTTGAGTTTAGAAATATTATAAACATTTTGATCAAAATGTAAAATTTGAAAGCATCAAGAAAAAAATTGTGAAAATTCCCTGTTTGAATGTTTGCAATTACTAGTACATGTTTTATCCTTAACATTTTGATAATTGTTTATCAGCACATGTTTATTTGGAATGTTTGTAGAAAGTGTTTTCCTGGCTTTTCTACACCCCCACATTTTAATGCTTTTAGAACATTAATACAAATGTTTTAAAACTATTTTATGTGTCAGCTGAGAAAAGAACAAAACAATTGTTTCTTTAGGGAGCACAGAAAATTAAGTTGAATAGCTCCAGGGGCCCCAGTCTTCTCCTCATCTGCACTGCGACTCTGTCCCTATTCTTACCACAGATATTTGTCAAAGAACTAAAGTGTGCAGAAAATTTTAATTTGTCCTGTTTCTTCAGAAATCACAAACTATTACTTTAATTAACTTGCCCCTTCAGTACCTCGTTTTGTAAAAACAGGTGGCTAACGTAATTTGCATTATGACGACTCCGTCTCTGGTATGACTCCACATGTAATAAATTCTAAAATCTCCAAGCTCTCTCTCACAGCATTCAATCACTATTACAACCATCTCAGACATAGACCTTCTGAAGATACTGTTACACACACAAAGGTGTCAAAGGCAGACGACTCAATCAAGATGCGTCTTCCTGCGTGACTTTATAGATTGCCACGGATCTCCTTGAAAGATTGCAATCCAAGGCTCTGTTAGTGTGTGTTCAATTAACTTTGAGATTCAGTTGGAATTGGTTATTGGGAATTTTCTAGGGACACAGGAACATTCTGTACGAAGCACACCCTCAATTTCATAGAAAACTGAGATTTGTACATGTTTGTAATTGTTATTCCAATGACATTGGTGACCTTTTCAAGGCATAACTTTTATTTAAGAATAAAATCAAAGAACATTTTGTTTTGTCCTATTTTGCCTGAAATCACAGATAAAAATTTGCCTTCAAGAAATAAACCTTAAATATGAACAACTTTAATAGAAATCTAATATGGCACCTTCTCAATAGATTACCCCAAAAATACCTTTTTATTAAATGAAAATCTGTTGGTGTTATGTTGTCACCTGAAAAGTTTCTAGTTACACCATGTAAACTCTTGTGTCTGACAAAGTGTTACTGAACACAAACCTGTTCGTAGATCACACAGTGTACCTTTAAATATTACAAGCACAGTGTCACATACTGCAGAACATTTATGACTTTGATCTGAATTGATATATGATATCTGACAAAATCTACAGGAAATGAATGTAGCACAAAAGGTTACTGCGTGGATTACGGGATCTGCGGTAGATGCGACGCAATCATTACTTAACCACTACCTCGGAGTACGAAACATTCCTGACCTGGATGTTTTTGAGTGCGAATGGTTGTAACATAATCGCTTTCAGAGTGTTTAAAGGAAGGTGCATAATTTAAGTCTACTTTTTTGTTGCTCTGCTCTATTTTCTTAGAACTTTAAGAAGGTGCAGTGCTTATTTGGGGAAGGTCACTTATATCTTATGGAAATTTTGTCAAGAACGTTTAAACTTTTTGCTCGTCTTGTGGTATTTGGAGTTGTGATGCATGGGGGGGGGCACAAGAATAATTTACCCCAAATCAGTGGCATAGCCAAGATGTTATGGATGTGTAATGTACCAACAACAAAAAATTCAGACTCGCTTTGCTCGCTGGTCGACCCCAATTTTTTTTGAGTCGGATCACAAATCTGAAGGTGGGAAATAAAACCACTCTAAATCAAGTTAATCCTTGCCGTCACACATTTTTATTGCCTGCTGTTTGTTTGTTTTTTATGAGGGCGGACTGTTTGTTTTTTTGTCATGTATATTTACCTATGTAATATTCTATATCATCCCTTACTTGTATCATTATTGTAATATTGAGTATTTTTACTTGTATGTATTCCAGAGCCAGCAATAACCATAAGCCCTATCGGGATGTCCATTACTGGTCCTAGCATATCATATCCCTCACCTGTTCATCTTAGTACAGTTTACAATTGATACTTTATGTATTATTATAGAATATACTGTATTATACATTTCTGTCACATACGTTATGTTATGCTGAATAAATTGAATCTTGAATCTGTAATTTATGCATATGTAACCTCATCAAAACAACAGCTTTTTTTTAAATGTACCGATGAAACATAATTTACTGCTGCCTATGTTTCTCACCCAAATGGATCTTTTCCCCCAACTGGCAGACCAAACTGGGGCAGCACACATGCCCCCCCCCAGTGCACATGCCACACATACATGTATTACAAACTGCTCCAGTCACCTAAGGCCAAGTAAAAAAAGTAACGAGTTTCTCGTCCGGACTTTTTCAAAAAAAGGAGGAGGCAGGGCATTACTATTTACTATTTTTCAATTTTTTGCTATTTTTTTCCAAGATGGCCGCCATGTTAAATATGGCTGGCCAAGGTATATTTAATCACCGATATTGTGTTATTTGAGTATACTGATGCGATGTATGACAAAACAAATGATTTGTATCATTTTTAGTCCACTTGCCCTTTTAGTTTCAAAATTCAGAAACAGTGAAAATGTACATTTGTTTGGCTTGAAAATAGCTATTGAAGCTTTAAGTGATCACAGCCTGGTAACGCACCCCATACACACAAAGCACACAAATATGTCACAGAAAACCAGCTGTTCTCATCGTTGCTAAGTGCCCCAGGTAGTCTTATGTTGGGTGGCTTGAAACTACTTCAGCTGCCTTGCCGGAAAAAGGAAGTGCTGAGAACCAAATTGCATAGAAAACTTTTTTTTTTTTTTTTTTTTTACTGGTCCTAGCATATCATATCCCTCACCTGTTCATCTTAGTACAGTTTACAATTGATACTTTATGTATTATTATAGAATATACTGTATTATACATTTCTGTCACATACGATATGTTATGCTGAATAAATTGAATCTTGAATCTGTAATTTATGCATATGTAACCTCATCAAAACAACAGCTTTTTTTTAAATGTACCGATGAAACATAATTTACTGCTGCCTATGTTTCTCACCCAAATGGATCTTTTCCCCCAACTGGCAGACCAAACTGGGGCAGCACACATGCCCCCCCCCAGGCACATGCCACACATACATGTATTACAAACTGCTCAGTCACCTAATGGTTGGCATTTACTGTTGGTGTTATAATGGAAATAATGGAATAAACATCACCCAATGGTATTTTCTCTTAATCCAATGCACCATGCCAACAATGACAGATACCCAGATTGCATCACACACGTACATAATCACACACACTTCACACAACACACACACACTTATCCCCCAAGAACTTGAAGTATCACAGAAAAAAAAACCTTTTTGAATTTTTGAATTTTAAATATCTGGATCTTAGAATGCACAGATTCCTCATCTATGAAACAACTTTTATGATAATTTGGTATATTTTGGTACCCTTGTTTAATGATGACAGGAATTTTGTTCATGACCACTAAATGGCTAAATCGTTCCATTCTCAATTTGCCTTTTTTGTGGAACATCTATTTAAGCCAATAGTATTGTTATGAATAAAGATGCCCACATTTTCGGAAGACAATTTGAAATTGAATCCAGCAGGGGGAGGGGTGGCAATCTCCCCATATTTTTGGCAAAAATCACGATTTGGGAACAACAAATCACCAGATTTTTTTTCCCCACCCAAAATTTTACTTTTATTTCCCAAAAATTTCATTATGAACCCCTCAAAAAAGAAATCTGGGGCACCACTGCTGTCCATGTAATCTTTATTGACTGCAACGAAAGAATTACAGGGCGAATCCATTTAAACTCGTTTTGGGGGGCCTTGCAAGCGACAACTGTTGCTCCGAGATATATTTTTTTTTTTCCCTTTTTCTAAATTTTTCTGTAACAAAACAATTCAAAAACATACCGTATCACTACCATATTTGGAACCAGTTTGACAATGCTTTCAAAGAGTCCAAACAAGCCTAGTCTTAGGTCTGTGGGGTTTGAGATGGCTTCCCAAATGACTGTGTTTCATTGAAAAGCCATCTCAAAAACCCACTGATTTACATGTTTATCATACACAAAACTACTCTCTAACTGTAAACAAGTGAAAATTTCACTCCCCAAAAGAGTAAAGTTTGTAAACCCTCCAACTGAGTTGTTTTTATTAAAAAGAGTGAATTTCCACTCAAAAAGATGAAAATCATCCAAAAGATTGGATTTCTTCTCGTTTTAGGAGTGAAGAAGGTGACAACACCTTTTGATGAAGTGGTACATAAGGACAACACGAAAATCGTTGGAAATCCCTCTTTTTGAGTGGAAATTTGCTCTTTTTAAGTACAACCACTCATTTTGGAAGTGGTTTCAAGATTTCACTCTTTTGGAGTGAATTTTCACGTCATTTACATTCAAGAGTACGCGTACGTGAAGGGTTAATAAAAACCAACTTCTATAAAATGTACCTAAGCAATTTATCGGCAACAAATTGTGTCATGGCACTATCCCTAACTTTTCGTTCTCCCCCGTTTCATCTTTGTACTTGACTCTCTTTCTCTCTCTCTCTCTCTCTTCATCGCACCACCAGCTCAGAAATTCAATCAAGACAAACATCTGAAGGTTTAAAATTTACCCTCTACGCTTTTGAAGTAAGTAAATTTATCGATAACCTTCAATCGGATCCCCGAGGCATTTTCAAATCACAACAGTTTCATAACTTTTAATGGAGAAGGTCTTATTCACAGGCATATACTGCAAGATGTTATGTCCTACACGGCCCTTGAAGTAAATCAATTACTTGTCAACAAGTGTTAATGCAGTCGTCAAGAGAAGCTTTAGCCCACCCTCTTCTTGACTGTTTAGCATCTCTCGATTTGGTTGAAGTCTTGCCTTGTACTTTGTCTCATTTTTCCTTCCCCTCTCTCTTCTGTACCACTCCCTCCCTCTTTCCCCTTCATTTCTCTCTAGAAAAAAATGTTACTTTTTCTAACATTTATACCACAACATTGGCATAAATAGCGTTGTGAGGGGGGGTCCCCTGCTTCAAACTTTCCACCTTGTTCAGAACCTTTTCCCCACCAACCCCCCATTACCTCAACATTTGTGGACAGTGGTCTAGGAGAAGGACCCAATTTGTCCCTCAGAAAATGCCTCAGTACCCTTCTCCCCCTCCCCCCGCATTATGCAAGGTTTGTTTTGGCCCGAGGGTCATTGAGTCCATCCCAAAATGCACAGTTTTGGAGAAATTTCATCACCTCAATAGGGTCATTGACACACAAAAATCCATTCTTTACATAGAAAAAACCCCGACTTTTACATTCATTTCGCCTCAAAGCGTTAGTACTTAGGGATTTTTACATGACCAAATGAAATGTCTTATGGTTTCTGAACTTTCTGTAACACTTTTTAAATCCCTAAGGGTACTGACATAGGTTTAGTACAGACGGATATAGCATATTTGCATGCATTTGACCACCACCAATTATGACCACCCGCCAAGTATGAGTCATAATCATCTACCATTATAATGAAGTCCCTCTTAATTATCAGTGGGGCAGAAGCATCCAATTTACATGGACCTGTATTTGACCTGTGTTCTATGAGCACCACAAGAGGGATCACAAACTTTAGAGGGGTTCCCCTTGCCCCCAACTTCCTCCACTTGACCTCCTGAGGTCTAACCACCTTTCTACCGACCTCTAATTGGTTCATCACATAGTTACTATACTATGGTCGTCCCCAAGTTTCGGGGGAACTTGGCTTTTTAAAGAACTACTGTTTGATAATTCTAGCCGAACCTATGACATAGCTGAACTCAAATAGTATGATACATATAGATTAAAGACGCACTAACTTAAATGCCTTTAACTTTTGTGAATGAAATAAAAATTAAAAAGGTTCAACATAGATTCAAGCATCCATGCATCAATTGATTCATATAATACACCTTACATAATTTCTTACCCTGTATTTGGGGGCTACAGAATATCTTAAAAGTGCAAACAAAAGGTTATTTTAATTTTTTATATTTCAACATAAAATAACTTCACAATTTTGGGAACCAAAGAAATAATTCTCAGCTTATCTTTCAAATGCGTATATGTGTTTAATGGAAAGCTTTACAAATCAGTACAAAAATCAGGGCTTCACTTTGTAGGAACACCTACTTGTGAAATCTCTCCTGTACATTAATTTCTCCTTTGAAGGTTTGTTCAATTTTTACAATGACAGCTGCATAAATATTTGACAGACGAATATTACATTTCTTCATAAGATGTCTTCATGATTATTGATAAAGAGACCTTGTTTTCATTTCATTGCTAAGTTTGTAAAAAGCTGCAATCCTATGTGTTACTGGTATTTTTGGCGAAGGGGTGTACATTTGCATTTTGCATTTCTAAAGTTTTTCAAGAATAGAAATGTTGTAAAAGAAGCATATTTAAAGTGCCCGCTCGTGGATGTTCCCCCATTTCTCATGATTAAGCTGCCAATGGTTTAAAGGTCCATGACCAATCGCTAATGCCTGTCCCAGAACCCCAGATTTTACCGGAGGTGGTCAACATTTGGGTATTCGAGAAAGCGGCTATTTTCTCATTTACCCTGTGAAGGGTGTTTTGTTTTGGAGTTATGAGCAAATACATTGTGGTCCTCGGACCACTATCGTTCCCTGTCATTGCGATTTGTGAATGATAGGCCCTCCATAATGACCTTTGCCTGTATAATGACCTTTGACCCACCTCAATATCCATAAACAGTTTGGTTCCAATAGGAACTTTTAACTTTTCAAATTGAGGTAATTTACATTTTTCAGCTTACAACGTGACCTCACATGACCTTTGACCCTTGGTCATGTAACCCTTTGACCTCATCAACAAATGATGGATCCCATTTTCATGTTGCACCTAATACTCAAGTTTAGTTAAATCCACAAAGTATGTGGATACTACAAGCAAATTTTAAACCCTTTAGCACCACAGACAACACTAGACAAACACATCAACAGCAACAACAGTGGGGCAAAGCTATCCCTATGTGCTTGCCTGCTAGAGGCACACAAATTGGTGTTCCATTTTCTTCGACCACCCTTAAATTTACGCAGTACTACTCTCACATCAAACGTATTGAATATCAGCGTGAAATTTTTCAGATGGGTTTTAAGGTGCAGGCCATTCTATCAAGTTAAACTATTATATACTTAAATTGGTAATCCCCCCATTGTTTTAAATTACTACAATTGGTCAATGGAACAATGTGATATGGATGTTGCTTACGATATTAGTATACTGACTAATGATGAATGAATGTCAGAATTATGCATATTGAAAGCATATACGCTTTACAAATGCAAGAAAAACCTGCTTGTTTGAAACTCATTATCATGTTATTTGCTTTATTGAACAATAATAACACCAAACCCACAATTCCTTCTACCTAATCCCAGGCTACAATAACACAACTTCATTTCATCCCCTCCTTACTCACTAAAACAGTCCCAGTCAAAACAAATAATATACCAAATAAATGGAACAAATTTACACCATCCACAATACACCCTATTTCGTACCCCTTTCCCCATACTCCAACAAATCTGATCTAAGCCCAATAGCCCACTGTTTGTTTGATTTCCCACTCATACCCGCAAGAGATTCTTCTGAAAATAGTTTAACGGTACAACATCCCTCTTTTCCTTTTCTCAGATTCGGTCCTAGAAAGTTTAAACGGCTTTATGAATAATACATGATTTCAAGCTGTTTGGTTTTTGATGTATGCTTAAATTTCATTTTCTATTTTTGACTGGAGGAGAGAATATAGCCCTGCCGTGTTTTTCTTCTCTTCTGGAATGCTAGAACATTTGTCAACAGTAATTTTTCATTCTATTTCTATACGCTTATAATGAGGGACTCGTTTTTGTGTGCCTGTAGAGGTATAACCATTTGTCGAGGAAGAATCGTGTAGTATATTTATGCCAATTTTTATGAAAATTAATCATATTAAAGCATAATAGCACATTTTTTGAATATGCCCTCATTTTCAAATTTGGTGAATATTTTTTGTGAGCATTTTATTTTTGTATTGGTAATTGTCGAGTAGACTATACCTGTGAACGGTGAAGCTCAAAGTGTGCATGCATCATAAAAGAGGAATTTTGTGATTCAAGTTGTGGATCCCCAATCCTAATTCAAGGCATCCTGGAACAGAAATTTTCTGCCTGTTCATTATTAAATAGCACAATCTCCTAATTTGACTTGCCTAAACCATCTGAACAGCTAATGATTGAGTGTTGACATGTACATCACGCTACTTCCCAGCACAGACCTTTGCAAATGGGGGAAGGGGTACCAAGGCATCTAGACACTGTACAAATGGTTAGTTCAATTGGGGAGCTGGCAGGGGAGCAAGGGTTCTGAGCAGGGGGTGCTCTCCCCCATCCCAGCTGGTTATGCCACTGTTTCCTGCTATTTCATATTGGAATGCCATTTTTTGTGGCCGTTTAATTATTATCGGGATCCAATATTAATTATTCTAATTACAAAATTCCTTTTTATGCGAGATGCAGAGAAATTCAAGCTTTACCATTCACAGGCCAATTACCAATTCAACTGTACAAAAAAATCCACATTTTTTTTAAAAATTGGGGAGACTCTTAAAAAATGTGCTATTATTGCTTTAACTCACAGTTGTCATAATCTTATGTTAAATTTCATCAAATTGGTCAATTATTTGTACATAATTTTACCTTAATTAACAACATTTATGAATTTGGTCCCTGTAACACCTATTCCTGGGCACCTATTACGTGCACTTTTAAGGTGTAATACACTAATTCAAGAACCCATTTAACCAGAATGTTAAATATGGCTAATATCAGGATTAGTCATGTGCCTATATGATTTTTGCAAAATTAAGAGGTGTTTGAAATTGTTAAACCGCTAATGTTTTCAAAATTAGGCATAAAATCAATCATTTAAATGATTTTCTGCCAGCCCTCCCCTCAGTAAATTTTACACACTTTTTTGCCCATTTTCATCAGCTCAAAAATGTGTAGACTTGAAATTGCTCTACTTAAAAAAATCACTGCATCTTCATTTGAAAACTCCCATCCTATGTCTCAATATCGCTTATTTGGTAGAACACATACAGCAGATTCTAGACTTTGACAACTTTGGGATGTACGTCTCTGTAGACAACAAGAGTGATGCAATTATTTTATTTTCTAAAGGAAAGCCTATATGCTGGTCCCTTTTTCCTGGCCTTTTTTGAATACCTCATCACCCAAAAGTAGACTTTTGTCAAATGTTCTATAAATTTCAGATCTTTTTATTAAAAAAAAAATACAGCAAGTAAACTTGTGTGATTCACCTGGCAAGATGGCAGTATGGAACATGAGCTCAAATGACCTTTGACCTTGGTCCATGACCTTTGACAATCTTCCACATATGAAGAAACCCCTATTGCACCTTAACCAAGTCTGGTTTCAATTGGACTAAACTTTTTGAAGAAGACCTGAAAAATGAAAACTTAACCAAACTGGAATATACATACATACGGACATAATGCTATTGCAAAATCCCCCTTCTGCTTTTCAAGCCAGAGGGATGGTAAAAAATCCCCCCACCTACCCCATGTGGAAATTAGGGGGTGCATTGCACCTCCCTATGCAGGCGCCTGCTTACAGGGTCCATGTGTCATAATTCACCTTAGTTATTCACTGAATTGAGAAACCACTGCAACGAGTTACCTGCAATATTTCCACCCTTAAAAGGTCACCACTTATTTACTTTTAGTCTTCAAGATACCCCGTTCAGATCTGACATTATTTGCTAAATGTTTTTCCGACATATTCAATTGGCCTTGCTGTGGTGCTCTGGCAAACCTGACCACTCATCCTGATTGGGATATGTCTTGTATCATTAGGTGACTGGTCACTGTAGCCGAGATTTCCAGAGCAAACTAGGTATCAAAGTAAACCATGAATTCCGGTTGGCAAAGACATAATTAGTGGCCCGTTTAGCAAAGAAATTGGGTAAAAGTTTATTTCATACCACCTACACATTCCTTCAAGTGTTCTTTAAAGGGGCAATTTGTGATCCACAACCTCGTCCCCCCAACTTACCTCAAAGAACTTGAGAATTTCATATAATCTGAACCGTTAGCCTTAATAAGCCACGTGTACCTAATCTTACGTGCAAATTCGGTTATATCTGTATGAAATTTGCATTTTATATTTTCTCTCCGTAAACGGACAGAAATTATAGCACAGTGGCCTATGGGACCGTGGGAAACAAGCAATTGCTCATAACACAAAACCACACGATTGGATTCAACTCAAATTTTGTGAATAAGCTTTTCTCAAGGATAATCTAGTGAACAATGAATAAAACGGAAGGTGCACAAAATGCACTTTTAACATCCTAACATCACCCTCATGGGGACATGCATGATTAAATAGCAAACTATGTAAATCTCCTTATCTTTAGTTTGGATCAATTTGCTCAATTATACTGCCACTGCTCAAAAACTGCTACTTTGAGGAACTTGTATTAATCTGAGGCAAGGTCCATTACTTTACCCTTTCAATTGTTGTAGGTTCTGTATAGGTTTATAACACATTAAAGAGACATGAGGAGATTTCCAGAAGAAGCGCCCCAATTTTTCTCGAACCTAGGTTTTTTACATATTTGGAATGCTTACCAATGTATTAGATCACACCTGAAGTGAATAAGCCGAATACGCCATCTTTATGTAATAAGATGATGATTTAGTAGTTTCTGTCGTGCACGACAGAAAGTCAAAGCATGGTTTTCTATGGGGAACAATTACGATAGCAGACAAGTTCAAAACAAGGTTTGCGGTTTCCTTTTGCACCTGTTTGTCCAATAAACCTTCCAAACGTTCTCGGTAGGTGGTCTACAACCGATCCAGTGAAATTTGAGAGAAATTCATATCCTAAAAAAATCTCCTCCTGTCACTTTAAGTTAGTGGGTTTGAGATGGCCTTCCAATTGGCCATTGAAGAAGCTAATCGCAAAGCTAAGGCTACGACTAGACTTGTTTGTACTCATACATTTTTCATTTTTTCAGAATCGGTCATGAAAATGCATTATTTGAAATTTTATGGGTGAAAAATTTGAACTTTTGAACTATTGAGCAATCATAGTCACCATGGTGGTCATTCTGAAAGGGAGTCCGAACCTAAGACTTGGTTTAAACCAGGTTAGTCCATCATGAGTATGACCTTTTTCCTTCATAATACTGTGAAAGTTCAATGTAACCAGGGGCGGATCGTGATTTAAAACACAAAATTACCGTGCCCCTGAAAGGCTTAAACTGTCCAAAATGGGCTTTATTTGCACGTATTTTGACAGATTACCGGGAGGCCGCGCCCCCTCTTCCCTCCTCCCTCGATCCCGCCCGGGACAGAAGTGGACCTTTTCCTTCCAACATACAGGTCAGAAAATTTCTCATTCAGAATAGAAATTTTCTCACCTGTATGTTGGAAGGAAAAAATTCCCTCATGTGGACTAACCCTGGTTTAAATCCAGGTCTAAAGTGAGACTCCTTTTCAGAATACCTACCGTATATCTTTAAAAATGCAGCTTCCAGCACAGAAATAGAAAAGGAGAAATGATTTGCACCATCATTTATTATTTTCTGACAATTGCGTTCCAAATGACTGCAAATCACTCCCTCTCAAACCATGACCTAAGACTACACGCCAATTTCTTAATGGTCTTACCCACAGCTACCCCCGAGTAACTGGATTACCTACCCACTAGACGTACCCTCGCCGTCAGGATTCCTTTATTTTTGTGCCGCTAGACGGATCGTGTAGCACACACGCTGTCTTCACCGTACTTGAGTAGCTACTTGGTTACACCGGCTCTCGCGCGCGCGGTATTTCTCATGGCCATTTTGTTTTTTTTTAAATATTTTTGGCATATATTTGATTTTTTATACATCGCGGTAATATGGGGGTTTTTGATGATGCCGCGTTTGAATTTCGTAATGATTTTCCTAAAACGTTAAAAAATGCTAAACGGGCCCGAGTTAATAGCGCCCTCATTTCATTAAATTTCATCCGCACCCTCAAAATGGCGTCGTGGTAACCGCGGAGTAGCTACGTGTACATGGTGCTACTCCGGTATGTCACTCACATCCACTTCTCTCCACCTAGTGGTCAACTACGGGGTAGCCATTAGGGTAGTAAGCAAAGTAGCCATACTGTAAATACTAATAACTGTGTACTAATTGCAAGCCCTGTCTTGGCGCTTACGCATCCATTAGCCAGTGTGTACTGTGCAGTAAGCTGCCGCGGTAGACGATGTGGTCTGCCGTATAGGCTACCACGTGAGTAAGAATCCGGCTTTGGGCTGTTTGGACTCATTGGAATTCATTTTAATTCTGGATTCTGAATTTTGTCCCATGAATATACAAAACACTGAAATTTGATTGCAAAAATTTGGGGGAAAATTATTAGTGATTAAGTCACCTGCACAGTTTATAAAGGTTAATGACTAATTAACCCTATTAGCTTAATGACTAATTTCATTCAGGTTAATGACTATTTCAGCAGCTAATGAATCAATCTCTCTAGCTCTAGATATTACTCACTAGCCATATAAATCTTGCATTTCGCCAAGCCGGGATTTGATTTTGCAATGGTGAATGAAACACGATCACTAGCTACCACCACTGGTAATTGTCGAATTTCATGCAATCGGTTGTGTTGAATGGATTAACTTTTCAGGCAGGCAGCTCTGCTAAAGAATCTCTCACCCATAGAAACACATGGCAGTGACATACCAGTGAACTCTGGAATACGTAGGCACTTCAACACTGGAGTAAGAGTCTTTGAGATGGCACAAGACTACTGGAGTTACTTTGAGAATCCACCCCAGGACCCCAGGCTGTAGCTAGCTGGCGTCTAGCTATATAGGCAATTCATGTAGTGCAAGAGAATTTACAGTTTGAATCGGTACTAAATATTCAATTTTTTTCATTTTTATATGACTGAATACCAAAGAAATTTTGACTGATACAAGCACCTGTATGGACGTCGAGTAGGTCCGGTATTGTATAATTATTTGAGGTTTTCCTTTTAAAGTTGGTTGTCGCATCAGCCTCATAAGGAGTGGCATCAGGGGTGGCACCAGAGGTAAAAATCATTCAGTGAGTCTGGCACCAGAGTAAAATCATAGGAGAGGCAAAATAATACACGATTTAAATCTCTGGTAACCCTTTAATTTATGCAATGTATTGCTTAAAACTCTTGTTTTCTGTGAATTTTGAAAACTCTGCAGGGCCACCCCATCGCCCGTATGCTGCCTGAGTGGCATTACCTAGCCATTTCAATTGGTGGAGGAAAAAAGAGTTTTTAACCTTTAACAAGTATATTAAAAGTCCCTTGTAAGGTCTATTCAGATATTTAGGGGGGAAATGTTTAAGTTCCATATAATATGTATAATGACCTTCTCATAACTCCATTGTTTCGGTCTTTTACAAGATCCCGCTTGAACACATTTTTGTGAACTTCACTAAATAAGAAAGAGTGTACAAACAGTTGTATATTTGTTAAAAATAGTCATCATATTATCCTAACTACAATGTTGATTATTTTAAACAGGCTCTATGATTGTCTGATGATATGATTTTTCTAAACCATTTCTAATTGCAACTTTAAACTATGATGTTATTGTAGCCCTATCAATTTCTTTACGATCAATTATTAGGCAAAATACAAAAAAGGTCTTGTTTATGTGATATTATTGAATAGCAAGTGAAAATTAGTAGATTCTTCACATGACTCCTGGAGCAGCTATTGACCAAATAGCAAGCCCCCAAACAGAACCCTTGCTCCCCCGCCCGCCCCCCCCACCAAATGACTGTCTTTTTGTTACAGTGTCTATGGAGAAGGACCTAAATTTGCCCCTCAAAAAAGCTATCGGCACCCTTCCGCCCCCCCATTTGCAAAGGTATGTCACTGACGGAAATAGTATCACGAAATTGAATTGTGTGTAAATTCGACAGAAATTAAAACACGGTGGGCAATAGGAATTATGTGAGTATAAACATACCATAGGATACGTGTATAACAACATTTATGGACCGGAACTTATTACAAGTTGTGATTTTTCTCCATGAAGGAGATCATTTGAGCTTAGCTATTTCACCAGTGATTGCTATGTGGACAAGCTTATTTATATGGCAAAAACATTGATTTGTTTAAAAATATAGGGCGCCATCCTTAGGAATCTGGAGTCGGCCTTTAAGAACCGACACATGCTTCCATCTGGACAATTAATCTCTCTTGAGGCTTTTTACTGGTCTGTTTTAAACAAAAAGGGTAGTCTTTCATTCATTTAATATCTTAGTACAAACATAAACAAATGCAATATAAGAAATCTTATTATTTTTTGATTTTTTAAAAATTGCTTCTTTTTTTATTTTCAAGAATATATGCAATTTTCAGGGTTTCAAACAAAAACCGCGCGTAGCCAGCCCTGTGGTTCCGAGGGGGCAATTTACGGTAACAAGCAAAAGTTTCCCGGTCGCAGGGCAAAGCTCCAGAAAAGGGGACGGGCTGATTTAACTGAATATCATGTTTTATTCCCGATTTACCCTCCAAATTTTTTAAGAGGGGCCACTCCTAATGTAACCATATATTGCCATGTAACATCTTAAAACCGTTACCATGCTATTGTGCACCCCATCTTGATATTGTCACATAGTGAGGGAATTGCGGTTCTCACTATTGCAATCGTATCCAAAAACTATTCAAAATAGGGCAGCTCGCATTATCTGTGGTGGCAACATGGACACACCCAGTCTGATGTTCTAATGAACTTAATTGGCTCCCACTTGCAAATAGGCAAGCTTTTAACTGCAATATCTTCACATTAGTCTTCAATAAACTGGGCACATTCTTCTTATGATCTTTTTTCATTCAATAATAAAAACTATAATTTTCGAATAAGTAAATTACAATATCACATCCTAAACAAAGAACTGATTATAAAAAATGCAGTATTCTTCCCGTGGTCAATTGAATGTGAACAAATAATTATGAATTAAAGATCTCTAAATCCGTAAAACATTTTTAAATCTAAACTTAAAATATTGCACCTAATGCTCGTTAAGCTCACTTTTATACAATTTACCAATACTGCTTTTACTTATGTGTCATTACATACCCAATTACCCAACACAACAATGCCAAGTTACATGTTACCTGGGTTTAAACCCATGTATTTTTATATATGTATCTAGTTTGCGCCTCACGGCCTCAGTGAAAACCACTTTGTTGATTGTGGTTCCGTGACATTAAATCAGCTTGATGAATTGATGACTCTGCCCCCCCCTTGCCCCCCACCTGGCTACGCACTGATTGGGTTGTCAAGTTTGCAAATCATGATTGTTAACTCTTCCTTTGTGTATTCCATTAATCTCCGTCACGAAAATTTAATTCCCAAAATTGATTCTGATGCTGCTTGTGGTTGTGTAGTAGTTTGTTTGCATTGCACAGTCGGAGTCTACATGGGTTTGGCCAAATTACCCGGTTGACGCCGTGGCGCATTTAAGCGCCTTTTGGGTGTGTCGGGCTGTCGCTTTAAACCCCCTCAACATGTCGCGTGTCGAATCTTTCTATAGGGGTTTTCCTGTGTCGTCATTTCGTATCGATCGGCGAATCTCCACCATGTTACGGTTAACTGTTTCAGCACATACGATACAGATCGTGCAAGCCTTGTCAGAAAGAAACGTGCTTTTGAATTGACTCTCGGTCGTAAATGTCTCCACCTTCCCTGGTTATATATCGGAATCATTTCATAAAGCTTCATAATCGATATGAATTATATTTTCATCCTGTGAAAATTAAAACATCCGAACAACCCGTCCTCATCCACAACTTTATCACTAACTTTATTACAAACTGAACCGATCTGCGAGACGAGAAATGAGCCATTCTAGCGAAGTGGCCTCCTTTTTCGTCTTTTTTATAAAAAGTAATTACAGGATCACAGGTCGGAATCTTAGGATTATTTTTATTCATCCATGCTTAAATTTCTGACTCCTGATGATGAAGAATACTAGCTAAGCTTCATCTCAAAAGAACAATTTGATTCAACAATATTGTCAAAAAAACCTGACTCAGATCGAAACGTTCGTTTGGCGAGCATCTTTTTTTTAAGCGGTATAATATTTTGGCATAACGTAATATTGGGCTTTGGATACCCCCAGGAATTTGTGATACAACCAGACATGACGGGGGGAAAACGGCATATTTTCAGTTAACATTCATTTTCTTTCATATTAATACATGTAACTAATGAAAATACTCGCCTACGTTGTTGGTGGGAAGGTGCCACGTAAAACAATTCCCTGCACGGGCGTGTGGCGTCCATCGTATCGTCACAACAGGTGATGCATGGTGTTTTTTCAGGGCTCTTCGTTTTCGCCAAGCCTGCACTAGTCTAGACCCCCACCCCACTCCACTGCACTGGCTTGTCAACTGTCTGCCGGGTTGCCTCCAACACGATTTCATCCGATATTTATGTTTTGTAGTGGGCAATTTTTAATATATCACTGTCGTTGACCCAAAGGAGCTCAAAGGCGTGTACTTAACAATATTTCCAACATATTACATTCTACGCCAATTTCCAGAGTACGGAGACGAACTTTTCTCATCCTTTGCTACATTGAGAAGGATTGACGCATAGGCCTAATAGCTAGTTGTTTTTGCTTGTAAATCTCAACTTATTTTTTTTTTTTCCTGAAAAGAAAGGATTGTTTCCTACATAACCACTAAAGCTTCCGTCATACATGTTCTTCTCGTCTTTTGTAAATAAATGCAGAGTGTAAACAATCGTGGCAGAATAGTTTTGACTTGTCAGATATTCTCCAGCCTCCTCTAAATGAAAATTGTACGGTCGTTCAAGCAGTGCATGGTTAGCAGTCGACCCTACTTCGCTTTGTGTGACCGTAAGCATGGTGCTTTGAGCAGCGTAATCGCCGATCGATAAAAGAGGAATACCTCTATATGTGTACCATCGGATGTGTCATTTGATGGCATCGCATGTTGATTTTTATGCTATAAAGGTCAGGAAAATATGCATTTAGAGAACGCTATTGCCGCATGCGATCTGTTGGCAATGCTCTGTTTTGAGAGTATGGTAAGTTAGCAGTATGTACTCAATGTGAGCTGAAAATGTGGAGATTCAGCTAGCATCCAGTGGACGATAAAATTTACCTTATCACATCGTACTCATCGGAAACGACCGGTAAGTACGTGCAGTACTCTGTTTTAGGAAATACTCTTGCATCGCAGTCTTAAAAAACGTGAGCTGTCATGAATAATTAATCATCGCCAGTCTTGGAGCTATTTTGGGGAGAATTGAAAATGTCCGACAATTGTGTAGAGCCTAGCCTCTAGGCTATGTGTAAAGGACGAGCACGAAAAAGTTTTCAAATGAAAAATGTTGCACTGTTCACATGGTCGATGTATAGTCAAGTGATAAGCACGAAAACATAATTCTACAAAATTTTTCAAAAAGTCAATGTGTCATATTATAAGCGCCGGAATGAAAAATACGTCAAAATAAAAACTGATATTTAATCAGAAATGTTAGCATACATAGGTAAATAAATGTCTTCAATGCACGCGCAGCAGATTGATTTTGTGTTGCTCATGGCATTTGATTTGGGCCGGTAGGTAGATAGACTCTCATGCTGTCATTACATGCTATTCAGTTAATAGGTGTTAATGAGGTTTGCGAGTAAGACCAACCCGCGGCGACATTCGCAATGAGGTTTGTTGACAAAAATTTGCGCGGAGAGGGGGATTTCCCGAAGAATTTTGCATCATATTACGAACTGTCATTTCTAAAGTGCCTATGCGAATACGAAATGAAATAAGTAACGTGGAATAGTCCAAAAAGTATGCAAGGAGCAAAACTGGCAAATTCATCATGGAATTTTAACATTTGATGAGTGTAGCTGTAGGGCCTACTTGAAAAATGTAAATGATGAAATTGAGGGAGGTGATTTTTTTTTTCAGGGATTTTTGGGGCATTCCCAACAATCCCGACGAGCAAAGAGGTAATACAAGTTGCAAATAGAACGAGACTCAAAAACAGAGTCGAATTAAATCTCTATTTTTGTTTGAGTCTATTCACAGTAATTTTTAATCAAATAATTATTATGCAATTAGGCACGATTAAGATGATTGTAACAAGCTTGTTCTATCAGGTGATTGACCCGTGTATTGAAGGATACATCCAATCATTCATATGTTAATTGAAGTAAACAAAAAAAAAAAAAAAAGGGGTAACATAAGTTAAATGAGTCCAAATTGTTTAAAAAAAAAAAAAAAAAAAAAAAAAAAAAAAAAAAAAAAATCATTTTAAAAAATACAAACCTAGATTTTGATGCTTCAATAAATGATAATGTGTTTAATTGCTCAAATTTGTCATTTTCATATGACTGAAAAAAGAGATCATGGCGGCGAGCCGGCGGGGCTGGGCAGCTGCTGGGCAGTGAACGGGGCAGTGAAGTTGATACAACAATCAGAGGCGGACTGGGTCGTCCACCTGCCGTGGAAAAAAGGACTTGACCGGCCCATGAGCATATATTTTTTTCTCACAAACCCAAATTTTTTTACCGTCGCCTCCAAATTCTGAAATAATAATAGGGATAATAGGGGTTGACCAATTAGGCCCTCTTTTTACTCGACTAGCCCAAATTGGCCCAATTCCAAGCGGCCCATGTGGAAAATTCCACAACAGGTCTATGGTCAGTCCGCCTATGACAACAATTTCATTTATAGAGATGAATTATTAACCCGATTATTAAAAAATGTTAACTCATATTACTGATACTGTCTTAAAACTAAAAGACTCTCAGTCTCAGGCCGCCCGGGAAGATCGCGTTTTGGAAGATATTTTTCGTACGTCCTTAGACTTATATCGCTTGCAAGTTGTTTCCCACAAGTTGGGTGTCGCGTGTCAAAGCATACGGAAGTTATGAAAGTTGTGCGTCGGTTTTTAATTTTCCCCCAAAAGTCGCGTGTCGAACGATAGCAGTAATTTTTGGAAAATGTCCGTCGCTCGATAAGAGACTGCGTGTCGAAAGTTCGCGCTGTCGCGCGTGTCGATTTTTACCCATGTAGACCCCTCACAGTGTTTACTACATCAAAACAAAAAATCTTAGTAATTTCAACTTTAAATTGAATTTTTAGGGGTGACCACCTTTAGTTCCAGTTGACTATTTTTTAATTAATGCACACCCATGTTGTGGAGGGCCTATGATCATGCAGATACAGATGGATGCATGCCTGCATTCCTGGATGTCTACCTGGGGTCCGTTCCCCAATTTATGGGTAACCCTACGTGTATACTAACTCATTGCTATGTCCTACATAACAGACCTTTTCATACCAGTAACACAATGCTTTGGACAAATTGGTCCACTCTGGAATACAGAGTATGCACATAGATTTATGACTGAGTTTTGGACCTGGGGGAGGGGGGGGGCACTTGTATTCAAAGGTGGATATGATGCGTGAACATGGACTTACAAAATGCACCCTAAACAAGTATTTCCACCGACTAAAATACGCACCCTAAACAAGTATTTTTATCTGTTTTTGTTACCTAAACAAGTATTTTTGTCAGTTTTTGCTACCTTAAACAAGTGTCGATAATATGCCCTTATTTTCTTGCTTTGCTTTACAGTATTTTTTGACGATTTTGATCTCTGCTAAATTTGAGTATTGCATACCCTAAATGCGTACATCACAATTTCATGATTAAGAAAAAACATACCCTCTTTTTCCATATCCTGCTGTTTTTGACACCCTAATCAATGTACGCACATACATCGCCTGTTGGAAAAAGGGACCCTTTTTATGCATTTTCTTGTTCACGCATCATATCCGCCTTTAAATACAAGTGCCCCCCCCCCCCCGGGTTTTGAAAAAAAAAAAAAAAAAAAAAATTAATTTCAAACTTTAGGATTGAATGTGTTAGGTGACTACCTTTAGTTCTAGTTGACTATTTTTGTTGTGGAGGGCCTATGTGATCATGCGGATGGATGGATGGATGGAGACCTTTCATACCAGTTACACAGTGCTTTGGACAAATTAGTCCACTCAGGCATGACATAGTATGCACATAGATTTATGACTGAGTTTTGAACCCGGGGGAGGGGCACTTGTATTCAAAGGTGGATATGATGCATGAACATGGACTTACAAAATGCACCCTAAACAAGTATTTCCACCGGCTAAAAAACACACCCTAAACAAGTATTTTTGTCTGTTTTTGCTAACTAAACAAGTATTTTTGTCAGTTTTTGCTACCCTAAACAAGTAAGTAATGCATTGTGTTGTTAATATGCTCTTATTTTCTTGCTTTGCTTGCCAGTATTTTTTGACGATTTTGATCTCTGCTAAATTTGAGTATTGCATACCCTAAACGCGTACATCACAATTTCATGATTAAGAAAAAATATACCTTTTTTCCATATTTTGCTGTTTTTGACACCCTAATCAATGTACGCACATACATCGCCTGTTGGAAGATATTTTTCGTACGTCCTTAGACTTATATCGCTTGCAAGTTGTTTCCCACAAGTTGGGTGTCGCGTGTCAAAGCATACGGAAGTTATGAAAGTTGTGCGTCGGTTTTTAATTTTCCCCCAAAAGTCGCGTGTCGAACGATAGCAGTAATTTTTGGAAAATGTCCGTCGCTCGATAAGAGACTGCGTGTCGAAAGTTCGCGCTGTCGCGCGTGTCGATTTTTACCCATGTAGACCCCTCACAGTGTTTACTACATCAAAACAAAAAATCTTATTGATTTCAAACTTTAGAATTGAATGTTTTAGGTGACCACCTTTAGTTCCAGTTGACTATTTTTTAATTAATGCACACCCATGTTGTGGAGGGCCTATGATCATGCAGATACAGATGGATGCATGCCTGCATTCCTGGATGTCTACCTGGGGTCCGTTCCCCAATTTATGGGTAACCCTACGTGTATACTAACTCATTGCTATGTCCTACATAACAGACCTTTTCATACCAGTAACACAATGCTTTGGACAAATTGGTCCACTCTGGAATACAGAGTATGCACATAGATTTATGACTGAGTTTTGGACCTGGGGGAGGGGGGGGGCACTTGTATTCAAAGGTGGATATGATGCGTGAACATGGACTTACAAAATGCACCCTAAACAAGTATTTCCACCGACTAAATACGCACCCTAAACAAGTATTTTTATCTGTTTTTGTTACCTAAACAAGTATTTTTGTCAGTTTTTGCTACCTTAAACAAGTGTCGATAATATGCCCTTATTTTCTTGCTTTGCTTTACAGTATTTTTTGACGATTTTGATCTCTGCTAAATTTGAGTATTGCATACCCTAAATGCGTACATCACAATTTCATGATTAAGAAAAAACATACCCTCTTTTTCCATATCCTGCTGTTTTTGACACCCTAATCAATGTACGCACATACATCGCCTGTTGGAAAAAGGGACCCTTTTTATGCATTTTCTTGTTCACGCATCATATCCGCCTTTAAATACAAGTGCCCCCCCCCCCCCGGGTTTTGAAAAAAAAAAAAAAAAAAAAAATTAATTTCAAACTTTAGGATTGAATGTGTTAGGTGACTACCTTTAGTTCTAGTTGACTATTTTTGTTGTGGAGGGCCTATGTGATCATGCGGATGGATGGATGGATGGAGACCTTTCATACCAGTTACACAGTGCTTTGGACAAATTAGTCCACTCAGGCATGACATAGTATGCACATAGATTTATGACTGAGTTTTGAACCCGGGGGAGGGGCACTTGTATTCAAAGGTGGATATGATGCATGAACATGGACTTACAAAATGCACCCTAAACAAGTATTTCCACCGGCTAAAAAACACACCCTAAACAAGTATTTTTGTCTGTTTTTGCTAACTAAACAAGTATTTTTGTCAGTTTTTGCTACCCTAAACAAGTAAGTAATGCATTGTGTTGTTAATATGCTCTTATTTTCTTGCTTTGCTTGCCAGTATTTTTTGACGATTTTGATCTCTGCTAAATTTGAGTATTGCATACCCTAAACGCGTACATCACAATTTCATGATTAAGAAAAAATATACCTTTTTTCCATATTTTGCTGTTTTTGACACCCTAATCAATGTACGCGCGTACATCGCCTGTTGGAAAAAGGGACCCTTTTTACGCATTTTCTTGTTCACGCATCATATCCGCCTTTAAATACAAGTGCCCCCCCCCCGGGTTTTGGAACGGACCCCAGGTTGTCTGAGTCAGCCTTTTAAATGGCCCAATTTTATTATATAAAATGTTCCTCTTTATTGAACAACCTTGACCCCATACCCCATCTGTAAAGTTTCACACCGATATTTCAATCCGCTTAGATATGAGCTCAAAATGTGAGTTTGTTAGTCACATTAGAATACTTTGCAATGCATTATGGGATTGGTTCAAAACACAATTTGAATGATAATGAAAGCATATGCCAGTTTGAATTTTCATAATTGAGATATAAGCCACTCAACACAAGAAGGGGAGGGGAGAAAAAGAGAGAGGGAAGGATGGAGAGCAACCTTAACCTACTTGCTGTATGCGTGGATTTTGCAACAATATCAAGCAAACTGAAGGGAGGTTAGCGGAGTATAGAGAGAAGAGTATCTAATTGATGATCTCTGTAAATACCCAGGCACTTGATGTATCCATCATGTAACACATGTAGTCGGCATAGTGTTAATATTAAAAAACGGGGTAACTTGGTCAATTGCAGCCGCGTTGCCGCGCACAAAACAGGTTGCATTTTAACAACGTGCATGCTGCTGCAGCTTATATTCAAACAATTGTTTGGATTAATTACTAGATATTAACGAATCAAATTAAAAAATTGAGAAATATTGTAAAATACTACAGTTACCATGGTTCTGTAACATAATATTTGTTGGAATAACACGCCAACTTTTTAATTTTTTTTTTAATTTTAAGAAAACGACATCCACCAATTTGCATATTTTGTGGGTTCTTTAGCACGCACGAGGTACACGCAATAGCCTGCTAAATTATTGGCAGGCTGGTAAATGTCATGAACACTATTAACCTTTAGAATAGTGCTCCTAGATATAATGGATATTTGCCCAGGCTAGATTGGGTTTGTATGGCTGCTAAGAAGCGCAGGAGAGTGGGTACACTTAGGTGCAAACACTCCTCGGTGTAACCCCTGGGTACGCAATTTGCCCACTCAAACCGAAAGAAAAATGGGATGATTTATAAGCAAGTGGGTATACTCAGGTGCAAATACTCCTTGGTACATCCCTTAAGTACTTCTCCTCGCATCTTGAAGTGGCTAAGGAACTGGGATGAGCTACTGGGGACAAGTGGAAGAAATTCAGAATCTTTGATGTATTTCCATGTGGAGATTATATTACAATCATAAATATTGCTATGTAATATGAGACGTTGTTATTTGCGGGGTGGAATTGTGCATCACGATAGCCCAAATTTTAAGTGATTAGATCGTGTGTTTGTGTAAGAGGTGTTGAATTATGCACTTGGTAAATGAGAGCGCTCATTGAGAGATACAAGATATCCTTCAGAGCAGAGTTGCATTTACTTTTTGAGAAACAAGAGTGAGATTTAAAAAAAAATCATTGGCAATAGATATAATAATCCATTTCAAATTCCAATCAAATTGCTGTGACATTTTCCATTCAACTCATCTCATATTACTGTATGTTATGATGTTATTAAGGGAAAACAACATTTTAAAATAAATTGGTTATTTCAAAGATAAGATAGGTAGATTTTGATCAAATTACCAGCTGAACAAGCTTGCTCATGATCGATTTTGTATGGGTTATTATTACTGTATTGTGGTTTTAAAGCAATTTTATTCAGGTGTTTAGCCAGCCTTGTTGTTCTGAGGGGGAAGTTTTCAGTACTGCTAAGTGCAAACAAAATAAAAGCAAAAATGTCCCAGTCGCAGAGCAAATGGGTGAAAGAAGGGCATGAATACCCGTCTTTTCCTTCCCAATTTTCCCTCCCCATTTTGAAGGGGTACTTTGCCCTCATGTCCTCACACTGCCTACACTCCTGTTTTTATTGCATTTAATATTTTACTTCAATAAAGAAAATGTTTTATAAGGAAACATCCTAACCCCCAATTTAAAATACATTATTTCAATTAAAAGAGATGTTAATTATTATAATATGCAGGATGGTGATATCTGATACTAAAAATAAAAATATATCTTTTGCAATAAACTTTAGAAAAACAATCAAAAATACATCTCCCTCTCTCTTGATCATCTCTCTCTCTCTCTCTCCCCCTCTCTCTCTCTCGCTCTTTGGTAGTAAGAATAAACATTTAGCCTAAATCACCAATTTAAAAAATGTGTATTAATGCCATAATCAATCTGCTAGCTTAAAGTTTACCCCTCAGAAAAATGCACAAATAGTATCTAAAGAGTATCATTGCCATCTTGTTTCACATAATGATACTGTCAATTTCCAAATGGTTCCCTAAATGTGTTTGTAATGTGTTCCATCAAGTCCCTCATGTACATAAGCCGCTAGATGAGATAATGTACAAGTAGGTCATATCCCGTAGGGTTGCGCTAGCATTGTGTTAGGCCTACCTAGGATAATCACCCAAATTTCAAAGGGTTCATTAGCCGTGTACCTGTGTGCAGGTAAGATGTTGAGGTATGCCCTAGGTAAACAAGGCATGCTTGCTGAATAAATAGCGAGATATTTTTGCGAGGTGTTATTTTTTTGTGAGCGGTTGGAATTCCTGGCATACATAATGGCAACCATAATACAGTGGAAAAGTGCATTTGAATGGAGTTGTAGATTAAACAGTAAGGCATGTTTTCTGCAAGAATATTACAAAATAAAATGTTCTCTGCTTTGCTCCTAAATGAAGGACTATGCATTAACCCCATGGGCACAACCATCTATCATACAATCTGTTTGATTGGCTCATTAAAGGACACAACATGAGATAGCCCTCTGAGTAACCAATCAAAATAGTGCTTCTATATCTCTGTGTAAACCATACCAAGATTCTTACAGTATCTCTGATTTGCTCATAACATGATCTAATCTGCCAAGGGACTTTCATTTTTTAGGAAACACCTAAGATGCTGACATAATCATTGTACCTTTAAGTCCAGAAAAGGCATGTGAAAATTGCAGTTAATATTTGAAGAAAAGAAACCTTTAACCAGCACCAAAGTGAGAAAAGTCTATAAAGGACACAATTATGGAAAATGAGTTAAACACATCTGCAGAATTTAAAGGCACTCTCAGTGATTTTTTTTTTTTTTTTTTAAAAAAAAAAAAAAATCATCAAAAATCTGATTTTTTGCATGATGTAACAAGTGCACAGGTATCCTAACTACCAGGACAAATTGATAAGTCCAGAAGCAACCTAAATAAGGACAAAAATCGGAAAGTAGTCATACTGTCCGAACGGACACTCACTTACTACAAACAGTAATTGAATGGAGAATCGTATCTGGGAACATTGCCGTTTTCTTCTTTTCTGCAATTCTTCAGTTGGAAAAAAGTAACTTATGCGGATTTCAGACTCTTCCGATCTGCAAATTTCAAATATTTTTCAAATCACTGATAGTGTCTTTTACTTGTGATTTTTGTATTAGTAAACCGGCCCTTTGAAGTACTACATTTTGATCCAAACATTTGGACATCTGGTTCCTCGGCTATCAGCACTTTTCAAATGATACAAAAAATATAAAAGATAGAATTAGCACATTCCTTTACAATTAACTCAAAATCAATATTTGCCCATTGAAACTCATTTCTATCGGATTACATATTAAAAAAATATGACAATGTGAAACTAAAATTCCCGGAGAAGAAGAAACACGGATATATGTAGTCCACGGGGAGAAAGTAGGTTATACCTAGAGGATAAACTAACGGATTACTATTGTCGATTGTCAAGTGATTCAAATTGTAGTACCGGGATGGGAGCATTTTGGGAGTCAAAATATGCTAATTAATCTGTTTCACACATTGTTGTTATTACCACAAGGAAAGTCAGTCAAGTGTTGGGGGTGAGGGTGTTTATTTCAGATATTCAAAATGCAGGCATGTTCGCCTCTGATTTTGACTATTGCTTAAAAGTCGGACTCTAAGGACATTATGATGGTTTACAGCACTACAACTTTTCATATTACATAGTGAATATAACAGGTGAAGTTATAATTAAGATTGCACAGGAATCATTCATTATTATGATGGATGGCATATGGGGCAGCATGGGGGGGGCAAGGGGTTGCGGGCACCACCCCTGATGGTATATTCCCCCCCCCCCCCCCCCCCCCCCCGAGCAAGCCGTGCCTTTACATCAGATAGTCATTTCCAATTAGACATAGGAATGCAGGCTTCCGAATTATGAGCTCAAATATTTGAGCTATGTCTTCTTCAGCCCTACCACCAGTTGCTGTGAGTGGCTCAAAAATCACATAACTTCCAAACTGTGACCTTTGGATTGACTTTGATTTGCTTTAGTTTAAGTGCTTTGTTTGAACGAGAGATTTACAAAGATCGGAGTTATAAAAAATCAAAAGTACTGATGTTTGCCCGAGGCAAAAGCTTTCCATCAAAAATATCCCGCTTGGAACGGATATTACAGGTGCACCGAGAGATTCACATATCGGGTGGCCCTAATAAAAAAATAATAGAAAGTACTGATTTTTACCCTGTGAAAGCTTTCCACTAAAAATATCCCCATCAGACAAGGATTTAAGCTGAGAAATGTTTCTTGGGTACAAAAAATATAAAATTTTCTAATTCGTAATGGGAGCAAATACGAAGACATTCAGCTTATTTTTACAACTGAAATATAAGCAAATCAATCGCCCTCTTTCTCTCTTTTAAAACATTTCTTTGCCAAACACAGGGTAAGAAATCTACTGGAAGTCTAAGTCTATATGAAATTACATTATGACACAATATTTGCGGGTGTCTCAAAATCTCTCGTTGACATCCTTTAAGCTGAGAAATGTGTCTGTGGTACAAAATTGTGGAAATTTTTAATTTCGTATAGGAGCAAATACAAAATTCGGCCCCTGTTTTATATGAAATATAAGTAAATCAACATCACATTTTTTTTTCGCTCTTTTAGACATTTCTTGTAGCCAAATACAGGGTAAGAAATCATTTGAGTGTCTAAGTCTATATGAATTTGGCCTATTTATAACACAATATTTGAGTGCCTCAAATCTCTCATTGCACCTTTAACATTATGCTGAACTTCATATTTGCCCAATATGAAATAATTAACAATATTAGTGGTACCAAAGAAGTTATTTCTCAACTTGACCCTTACAGATGGGAATATTTCTGATGAAAACCTTACATCACTGCAAAATTTCAGCTCTAAAAAAATTTGCAAGAACACCCAATATGTGAAATCTTATTACACCTTTAATTAATGTGTGATATTTTATGGAAATAATTATACCTAATTTCTTTTATGCATAGCTCACAACTGTAATCTCACAAAACAAAGATCCACTATGCTTCAGAAAATAGCATTTTGTTTAATTAATGGCAAGATTCCTTTCCCCTGAAAACTATTTAAAATATGAGTTGTGTGTGTGCCCAGCTTGCATTAACTGTGAGTGTACCTTAAATGGTAGCTGGTATGTGCGTGATCCCGCTATCTTCGTAGATAGCGAACATATGTAACAAGGTGCATTCACACCTGATTAATCAGGGCTTGATTCAATTAGATTGTTCAATAATATGCGGAGGTGATTGAGGTTATTAATGCTTCTAATGACCTTGGCGTGTACAAATTTACACGCTTCATAATTCTGTGTGTAGATAACTGGTGAATCGAACATTTTCACATGCCAATCCCCACATTTCATATTTATATGTATGTATGTATGCATTGTCATGGACTGGTTGGTAATGGAAAATCCATGGATTGGTCAATTATTTAGAATGACAGTAATTAAAAATGTAGTTGAACGATTTGAACAGTTTAGGGCACATAGACATAGTACTGTGCATCAGGGAATCTGCTTACCTTCAATCCGATGTTGAGTAATAAATTGCATTAAAACATCACCAGAGCAACAGGTACGAGGAGGTTGGTGCAAGATGCAAAAAGTTTCTAATATTATAAAGGTTACTGATTTGAATATAAGGTTATATTTTGCAAACGTTTGTTTTAATTAAGGATTTGGCCCTTTCAATTTCCCTTGGGGCTGTGTTCTTGGAAAAAATTCATTGAACCAAGAATGTCTCTAGCTTCTTTCAAACTAACTTTTTAAAAATAACAGTGGCATTGCAGGGGAAAAGGAGGGTGTAAAACGGGACTGATTAAGCACCCCTAGATTGACTCTGGCACCCCTCCAAGTGTTGGAAGTTAACATTTTACAGTCTTGGCATTGCATTTCAACAAAAAATAGTAGGTTTGAAAGACTTTTGAACATTAAGGACCAAATTAAAACTTAAAGGTGCTTGTTCTGATTTTTGTCTATCGGGTTCTCTAGTGATATGAGAGGCATGACACCTGTACACACCAACCATCAATGGGGGAAACAAACTTGCGATTCTTATGTGACGCCGATAAGGCATATTGCAACACCTATTCACTACTGTGATATGATGGGTTAACCATCCAAAACTGTAGTTTCTATCTATATCTGAGAAAGAAATGGATTGAAAGCTGAAATTTAGGGAAGCAATGAGAAAAATACCGGCATCTGATCTGATATCAAATTGTACTACTTCGGGTAAACAGGGGTACAAAAGAGATCAGACCAAGCACCTTAATGATTAGTAGTATTTGTGCCAAATTGTAAATGCTCTGTATGCAAATTATTTAGGAATTTGAAGGGGGCCACCATTCTGTACTTAGGCATTATCACCCAGGTCCACAATCCTAGCTCACATGGGACAACCTTGTTCACTATACGAGATAGATTCTAAAAAGGTGCATGGAGAGATTTTGAGGCACACATATATTGGTCATAATAGTAATTTCATGTTAGATTAGGACAACTCAATAGATGTATAATTGAATGTACAGAGAGCCAAAACTGTACATGTACAATCGCAGTCAGTGTCGAATAAGAGTTAGGGTGAAAAAACCCTGACTGTTCCCAATCCGCCCCCAGCCTCAAAAGCGGGCCGTGTGTTAGGAGCGTCCGGATCATGAATACGCGCGGCCCAGGTTCAGGAACACTCAGTTTAATAAATCCTGACACCACCACAAGCCATTACCAATGAATTGTGGATACGCTAAGAAGAAAGAAGAACTCAATTTAGATTCTTGTCTTGGTATTTGGGCCTACAGGCAAGTTCTTAAAGAGAGAAAAAGGCCGATTTTGATTTGCTTATATTTCAATGTAAAACATGGGTGAATTCATATTTGCTCCTATACGAAATTAGAAATTTCACAATTTTTGTACCCAAAGAAACATTTCCTCAGCTTAATCTTTCAGATGGGATTTTTTTGAGGGAAGCTTTACATCAGGGCAAAAATAAGTAACTTTCGATTTTTAGGGACACCTGATAGTGAAATCTCTCGTTTGCACCTTTACAGACAAAACATTTGAACACATCAAAGTGTTGCATAAAGTGTTGCTAAAAGCAAGCACTGAGTTAGTTGTCTTCTGCCGTCTTAAAATCAATACGCTGGACACAACATTACACATCAAAGAACATACGAATATTAAAAGTATCCTATAGATATCAATAACTTAATGATCACAAATCCTTGTTTGTTTGCTTTGTTTGGTTGCTTGAGATCAGATCAGGGTGGCAATTTTTTTTCAAATTCTATGGCATCTGCTAGCACTAAACTATCTTCAGTAGTAGCAAGAACCATTTTTTAGCACAATTTGTGCAAAAATTGGTCAGATAGGTTTTGAAAATCTGAAGGTGGTTTGTTCTAACGTATTAAAAATGCACAGACCGATCTTCAGTCGATAGCAGTCAGTGGTGTGTGCAAGGGGTTTTGGGTGCTCATTGTCCACCACCCCACCACTAGAAAATTTGATAAATAGGTATAAATGCGCTTATTTTGGGGTCTAAACTAGCTGCTAAACTTAAAAGGGCACACTCAGCCCTGTTTTTTATCACCTTTAAAGGGACAGACTACAAAGAAGTAAACCAACAAAAGTACTCTATGCATAGGTTGTAAACAGGAAGCATTGATGAGGGGAAATATCTTCAGTAATAGAACTGACCCATTTTAAGCAAATTGTGGCAAAATTTGGTCAGATAGGTTTTGAAAACAATTGAAGGTGGGTTGTTCTAATGTAAAACACTGCACAGACTGTATCTTCAGTAGAAAAGTAGATAGCCAGTCAGTGGTGTGTGCAAGGGGTTTGGTGTCATGTCCACCACCCCACACTAGAATTTTTGCTAAAATAGGTATAAATGAGCTTTTTTTGGGTCTAAAACTAGCTGATAAACTTAAAAAGTGCACACTTAAGCCCTTTTGTTTTTCACCTTTAAAGGACAAGCTACAAAAGAAGAAAACCAACAAAAGTACTCTATTAGCAATAGGTTGTAAACAGGCAGCATTACTGAGGATTTAGGCCTGATAGAATCATATTATCCTGTGATGACATCTGATGTCTCCTCTTTAGGTACACTAGTAACCTACTTACTCTCTCGACCACACTGGATAACAGTGTTTACATTCCCTATGGCATGATGTCACTAACCCACGGCATCCTAATCTCTCCAAACCTGCCCTACTTCATTAGGTACTATACCATGAATTGAACGAACTGCTTTAAAATAGGAGTTCTCAACAACATTACCACACCGGGAGGGAAGTGCAGCGATTGTGGAGTATCATTTTTAGTTTTCTGGTTATAATAGGGTCCATTTTAATTGTCATTTTCTTTCAAACAGTTTCTCAAATTTGATGGAAAGGTTACACCAAATTCTGCCCTAAGTGCCATCTGGAAGCCAAAGTCCAAATTTGCTAACATCAGAACAAATTGTGAAAAGAAAATGGTAAATTTGTGTTAATTTTACCCAAAATCTCCATCTCCCAGATGCCATTTACCACAAATCTCCATTCCAATGTTCCCATTTTTACCAAAATCTCCATTTCTAGGACCCCAATTTTTACCAAAATTCTCCATCTCCAAGGTCCCAGTTTTGACAAAAATGATTTACAAATATGAGTCTCACTTCAGATTCGTGGAGGATGCCTTTTCATGCCAAAATTTAAACTCTCTAGTTTTTAAAAGAGATCCAATTATGAATATTAAAATTTTACTGTTAATAGAGGCATGGAGGCAAACCTAAATCTGTAATATTTGCCTTACAACCAATCCCCAATTCAAAAGTGGAGCCTCTGGCTGGACCCCTCCCCTTGCCCATGTAGAACCCCCCCTCAAGCCTATTATGATGTGACACCTAACCTCAATTAGCAAAGTATGGTAACTAGGGGAAAGGGTCTTCCACCTTTGCCAAATTACATGTGACATTTCTATTTCCCCTATACTGCAATATAAGTGTACAAATAATAGAGTTAGCATGGACTTCCTGAAACATTTGAAACATCGCTAAGCGTTCCTAGATTTCATCCCAGAATTTAACCATTGACAAAACGGACAAATGTTCTTTATTGTACATAGATCTTATTCAAACCCCCCCCCCCCCAAAAAAAAATATAATAATAAATAAATTCCTTGAAATGAAAGTATGACCATTGGTCAAGTGTGGAACATTCTGCAAAAAACTTTGTGACTGGGGAATAAACATGACAAATGTCTAAGCACATTAATATTTTTAAGATATATTTCTCTCCACTTCAACATACACTTATGCTGGCTGAATTATAATCAAATGGCCTACATGCACAATTTGAAACCCAAGGACAATTTTTTTGCTGGTGTGCACAATGTGTGTGTAAATCCAATATATGTGAATCACTCCGATAAAGCGTCGACTTGCCGCCTTTTTCCCTGCTTTGTCATCAATATCCTTGGTTAGATTTCTTGGGCTGCCACAATCTAGAAGATAATTGAGATAAGTGCCATCATCTAAGTTAGGATTCTACACTTTGGATGCTCTCACTTAAAATTTTTCCTGAAAAGTGTCTTACATCAGATATCACCACAGCACCATATCATTTCAACAAGAATTATGCCGTGCAAAATTAAGATGGCCCCTAACACTGTGTTTTAAACCCATTTGTTAAAATATGTCAAATGAGTTCATTATATTCAATAACCTGTCCAAAAAGTATATGGCACCAGACTTCATTGTGTTCTACCTCTTGCCTATTTTGGTTTCAGTCCTGTAGAGTGGATTAATAAATTTGCTAGAAAATATGCAAATTAAGATCATTAATAATCCATAACCTTTCCAATAGGTAATGCAGCACATGACCTCATAATGATCTTATTCGATACTAATCAGTATATCAAATGTAGGTTTTTCCTTGCCATGAACAAGAAGATTGTCTAATTTTTATTATGTGTATAAATTGCAATATTTATTTTTAAGCAAATGTTTTCTGACTGTTACAGAAAGTTTTTACATTGGTGTAATAGTAAAGTTCAACTTCTAGCACTCATGACATCACACATGCATAAATTACACCAACATAAGGAAGAATACCAAAATGAGGGCACCAGAATAGAACCTTAGGGTACCCCACATTTTCACCTCACCTGTCCCAATGTGCACTCCACCTCACCAGAAATCATCATCTCTAAGGTCCTGTAGTTTTATTTCGATATCAAACACAGCAAACTTAATTTTCTGTAGCTCCTCAAAGAGTACTCTAATATGAAGCCCTTTGTAAAGGAGGGGTTTAAACTGTTCTGGATTCTTTCTGTTCGAAATAGCTGAAATAGACAAAACGCCATTAAATTTAGACCATTTTTAATAAAATATTAATTTTTTCTCTTTTTATTGATTAATTGCTAATCAAGTTATTTAACCACATATAAAATGCATTTTGAGTGGAGCATCCTTAGAAACCTTTCAATCAAATGGTAAGTAGAGCATGCCTGACACTAACATTAATTGAGATTATGAGGCTGCATGTACAGTGTATTGCTCACCATTGATAAATTGCATTTTACAACACAGAACTTCTCACCAATTAGCCTGAAATTTAAGTATGACGCCACTTATTAAAAGGCACACAAATTGGGTCATAAGTTGGCTGACCTCACCAAAATCAGTTAAATATCATTAAGTGCCACCATTTGGTATCCGGAGGCATGGGGGTTTTTGAGAAAAAAATGCTCACTAGCACTAGTGACACACAAATACAGTGCATATCCATAAAAAACGCAACAAACACTTTCTTCCCAATTTTTGTGGTAGATTGTGGTAAACTTATTCCAAAATTAAATAGGTGCCATATAAAAAGGGGCGTGTTCCGATGTTCTTTGGGACCCCCCCTGATTTACCCGGAAGTAGTATCGATTTTGATATCATAGAAAGGCCATATTTTTCTCATTTGTCCGTCTGAAATTGGAACCCTCGAATCCATTTCACTTCCCAAGATAAACAAAAAAACACGCGTTTTTAGGGTAACCACTTTATTAGCAACAGTATGAATAGGCTTTGTGACATTTGCATTTTATGGCATCTACCATCAAAACTCGCACGTTTGTTTCCCAACGGTACTTGTGGGTGTATGTGCAAGTGCCAGGCTCTCTCATATCAAGTAGAAAGAAAAACACCAATACAAATAAATCGGAACAACCCCTTTAAACCCACAATCCCCTCTTCCATGATAGGTATTTCTCATGTGCTGTGAATGGATAAACAGATTAATTCATTGTTTTTGCACAATGGGACAAAGTCAGCTTGGGACCAAGTTTTTTAATACAAATCCCATTCACTGCATGACTGAAGTGAGAATGAGTAGAGAGGGAAAATTGAATAGGATTTGTGTTAGCATTAATTGAAACTTGGTCCCAACCTGACTTTGTCCCATGTGCAAAAAAACAATGATTACTCGGTTTATCCATGATCCGCACATGAGCAAATTACCTATCATTATAAAGAGAGATGGCCTTTAAGTATGGCTTAGTTATTTTGTGTATTGTACACTTTACCACAACATTGGGGAAGAAGATTGTTGCGTTTTATGAGACCCCTGTATAATGCCCCACTGGTGAGTAAAAAAAAAATTGGCCACCACTGGCGAGTAAACAAAAACATCCTCAGCCAACTCTAAAGCAAAAGTACCTCAAAATTTTGAAAACAACAAATTGCCACATTTATTCGCCACGCCTAAACTCTACCAAAACACCAACTTCTATGCCCCCCTGGATATCAAATGATGCCCTTTAATGTCACTCATCACAAACAACCATAATATGGGTTAACCCTGTGGAATAACCATACAAATCAACTATGATGTCATTAAACCATTGTAAAAACAGATCTCAGAGCCATTTCTCCATCTAGTTAAATTTTCTGTAATTATGACAAGATATTGAGACTTTGATCTTCTGATTTCTGTGTTTTGGTATTTTACAGTCCCCCAGTTCAATTCCCTACTAGGAAACTTTATGGAACATAAACAAGCTCTTATGTTGAATTGATTCCTTGGACAGCCCCTTCACCTCATTGTCTTTCT
>JAMKCH010060157.1:0-15313 GCA_023653785.1 Ophioderma brevispina
GCTCATGATTATGTTGGGGCTAGCACAAAAGAGAGTCTCGCTTTAGTGATTAAAATTACGAAAGCAAGGTAGTTTCTGACTAGCGAGCAATTTTTCTGCTAGTCAACCCTCAGTGACAACATGGACGCTTATTTTGCACCATCAGTGGCAGGTAAGGGTCAACTATGAATAAGGTCTATTGGCTCTGTTGTATAGCAATAATATATGGTGTCGTAAAGAAAATCAAAACATATAGGTTTGTTTGTTTGTTTTTAAGTTCTGGTGAGGTAGTTGTCGCAACAGTAGCAGAAAACTTAATCATGCAGGCCATTGATTTAATAACTGTTTCCCCATTGCAACTTTTTTGTTTGTTTTCTTTAAAAAAAATCTAGCCCAAGGGATCATTTAAAAAAGTGGTTTCATTTGGTAAAAAACATCTTAAAACTTCCGGGTATGTTTCTCACGGGCTGTTTATTTAATAACCTGTTTCCTCCTTGCTACAACATTTTATTTTTGTTTTCTCTACAAATCTAGCCTAGGGGATTTAAAAAGGTGGTCTCCTTTGGTAAAAAGCATCTTAAATACTCCGGGTATGTTGCCGTGCGTGGCACCTTAATGGACGGAAATGTTTTGTGTCGTTTCTTGTTGGGTTCAGAATGGGGGAATATGGGGACATGAATATTTAAGAATGTGATTATTTTACCCAGTGTCTCCAAATGGATCACAGACTGTTGTTTTCTTTTCATTAAATTTAATTTGATGTTGACACAATGCTTGGTCCAATTGCAGGCAAACTTGAATCAGAAGAACCAATGGCCTAAGGTTCATATGTGGTGTACTAGATTGGGGTGAGAGGTCATGTGGGCTAATTAAAGGGTCATCCTTTGAAAATCTGTCCATGCATTTTTCTGCCACAAATCAAATGCTACAATCACCAAACTATAATCTCTGTCAAAGTACCTTTACAAGATAAGCGTACTTAAAGCGTGATGCGATCGTGCGATCTACTGCTAAGCCCCACCCCCTCTGGATGGTGCGCGCGTACCTTTTGTAAAAGGTAATTCTTGATAATTCTAGGTGAGTTTAAGCACTGACCCAAGCCCCATGTGAGATGTGCACACAGATTGGGGCATTCTGTCATCATCACTTCCTATAAGGGATACATGTGCAATGTAACATGCATATCAATTTTAAAAATGCCAAAACAATGGGCTTTTCAGGACTTAAGAACTTTTTTTAAATATTATTGTCTTATGCTAATTTCAGTGTCCACATTCACATAGTTTACTTTGCAAGGCATCTATGTGTATATGTGAGGATTTTTTTTTTTATCTTCCCTGTCACACAAGAACATGCCCCAAAAAGACGAAAAATGTAAATGGCTGGCTGGAATTGAACCAATAACGTATGGTGTGTTTCATTGAATTAATTCTTGAAAAGAATACAGCTTGGTCATGGGGAAACCAATATCATGTCATGTTTATTGGAAATCATATTCATGGATTGTATCTCCACCCATTCCATCCCATTTGTAATGTTACCTGTCAACATCTGGTTTAAGGCAAGTAGACCAATTTACTCTTCACCGGTAGATGGCCGCCTTCTGTATTGTAGACCTACAGGGTGAGTAAAAAAAAACTTGACCCGATTGTAAATCCTTGCCTTTGAATTTTTTAAGTATTATATCTAACATATTTGGTATCACATGAAGCTGAGTTCATATATCCTTTTAATTTACTGCAAGATCATTCACATCGGTTAGGTATAGACGAGCTACAGTCGTTTGAATCAAGTAGTCGGTTTTCTGCTCTGTCCACGGATTCACATTGAAATGAATGGCGTTCAGCGAAGGAAATCCGTGTCCAGAAGAAAATCAGCCTATTTATTAACTGCAGATTCTTGATTCGAAAGCCTGTAACTCGGTCTATACTTAACCGATTGGAATGATCTTGGCAGTAAATTAAAGATAATGAAAATACTTTCCGTAGATACCACATATGTTATATATATATTATTTAAAAATTCAAAATGGCGGACCCAATCAGGGTCAAGTTTTTGACTCACCCTGTATACGAAGAATGGCCCATATTTTAGGTTTTTTCCGATCTCAGTTTGCTGCAACACATTTATTAGAAGTGTCCAGATCAAGAATCCTCTTAATCCTTTTCAACACAGAATACATAGGTATGTGTTGTGCAGAAGGAATTTAGTAGAGGATAAGTTCAAAGGGGGTGGCTCCAATGGTCAGAATTGATGCTCTATCCAGATGGGAAGACTCTGTTGTATTCCAAGCCCAACTGTCATTTTTGTACCTCAAGGCTGAATGGTACTCTGCCAGCTCTAACCTTGAGTTTGCCACTATCCCTGAACTTGCCTCCAACTGTTACACTAAACATATCTCTAACCACAATTCTTATTCTAATCCTTGGCCTACCCCTATTCTAATCCTAATCCTCTTTTTCTAATCCTATCCCAAATTCCAGTCTTAGTCCTACCTCTTGTCCTGACTTTAATTCTAACTGTATTCCTACCCTTTTTCCTAAGCCAACTCTTAACCGTTTTCCTAATCCTAAGCCTAATTCCTACCCAATCCATAATCCTAAGCCAACTCTTACCCTCACCCCAAATCTTAAGCCAACTTTTACCATGCCTTTAATCCTAAGCCCACTTCTTGCCATAACCATTATCCTAAGCCCACTTCTTGCCATAACCCTTATCCTAAGCCCACTTCTTGCCATAACCCTTATCCTAAGCCTAACTTACCCTAGCCATATTCATAACCCTGAGTCTAACTTGGAAATAACATTTTGTCCTTTTCAGAATCCAGATTTATCTTTTGCGTCCTTTTCTCACCCAGGATAATCTTCGGTCATCACATTCCATTTTCAGCTTTATTGCACTTCACAGTGATAGTAAAGGTGGTTCTCTTCTTTGTGTGTGATCCTTCTCAGGTGTCATCTCATCGACGTATTGGTCTCATCTCACCACTTGTTTATATACACAACACACACATACCCACATTCATACACAGAACTCAGACTGTGAGAATTTGTGTAGCAGCAAGGCCAATGCAAAAGAAAGCAGAATTATTTGGAAATAGACAAAGCAGAATGTGTTATGTGTCAGATTGAAGATTACGCTTTAGTCAAAATATTAACAAAGTCCGGCCTTTTTCAAAGACAGGTGTTTCTGTCCAAACCACCAGTGTGCTGTCTTGTTTAATACACAAGGCACAAATTCAGATGAAATGTGGTTCTTTGTCGGCTGTCGATCGGATAGATGTTGCATAGCTGTGCTGTGATGGCTTGATACAAATTTGTGAGGGAAAGTTTCCACTGCTTGTCATGCCCAATCAGAGTATGATATTCAGGCTTGGCTCTGATTGTTGTTATTCTGTGTGACCTTTCGGTCATATCCATTATTCCAAGCCAATCACAGTACAGCAATCAGAGTATAGAATACTCACTCAATTGCTCGTTTTGTGATTGTATTAGTCTGCATACTTTTGGTCACATCCATTATGTCAAGTCAATCACTGTGTTGTCTGTACAGATTGATTATTGACATCTTGTGACATTGAGATCAACAGGTGCGATCCTGTAATTTGCTGCCTATAGTAAGAATTCCCCATATTACTCATTTTAAATACTCTTTGGTGTGTGTGCATGCACTCCATTTTTACCATATTTTTCATATTTAGCTTCCAGGTGGAAACAGTACATTTATATAACGTCTGTTTGCTATTTTCAGTCAATTTTCTGTTGACTTAATACCAAGCATTACTGTTCTGAGAGTTTTGAATTTCACCAGGTTAATGCAAAATTGGAATGTTATGAATTGGTCACTTACAGTACTTACAGAGAGACAAACCAGTTGAAATTAGGGACACATGTATGTCATTGCCTGCTGTGTACTAGTACTGGAAGTCTTGCAAGGACTTCACACAGTTAGCGTGCAGGTTCAGAATTCTAATTTTTGTACTTTTGAGTTTCCAAATTCAATAACATCATATTCCTCCATTGCTATGTCAATAGTTAAAGATATGTGCCCTCAAAGAAAATTATCAAATGTGTAAGTGACCAGTTTGTAGAATTCCAGTGAATAATCGGCCCTTTCATGGCAAAAGGGCGTAACTTGAGTTACGCCCTTTTGCCTTGAAAGGGCCACCCTGCAAAACCAATGCATTATGGGATACATTTTTCTTTTCCAATGTTGAGCCCAATAAGGCTTAAAATATTGAAAAAAAATAAGTATCCCATAATGATGTTTCTTGCAGGATGACCCTTTCAAGGCAAAAGGGTGTAACTCGAGTTACGACCTTTTGCCATAAAAGGGCAGAATTGAAGCCGAATTGGATCCGACCGACCGAATTGAGAATTAAGAAAAAGAATGCCGATCAACGAATGATATTTGTTATGAAGACGGGAGTGATGTGGTTTGAAGTTTTGGAGGGTGTCATGTTTTTTTTATTCAAACTGGTACTTTGCCATTTTTCAGAAATTACTTTCTTGGAAAAAGAAGGAGGAGAAGAAGCCCGGTAAGACAAACTTGGCTTGAGCTAGTGATGCATTTATTTGCAATGCATACTCAAGATGGTTTTGTTGTTTTGACTGGAATGGGTCTACCTCAGTTGCAAAGGAATTCTATTTAAAAGGTTTTACGCTTCCAATGATACTAGGATTGGATGCATTATTCAGGAGACTGTAAATTGACCTGACCTGGATAAAATTTCGTCCAACCCCAGATTAAGCGTAACATGTTTCCACCTTGGAAGGGATCCTGGTACCTAGAGTAAGGAGTGCTGGTAACAGACCTGGAATTATTCCCGACTCTTTTTGATAAGGATTCCCAACTTATTGCATTCTGAGGATGGACCTGACTGACACATGGGACCAACAGCTTTACATGACTCTGTAAACCATGAGACACGGTACACCCATTGCATATACCTGCACATTATATGCAGTAAGTGGAAGCAAGTAGGAATTTCATATCATACTATTCTGATGATGCATGATCTCAATTTCCAACCTTATAACTTTTGAGTGTGGACACAGAAACTTGACAGGTCTTGAGCTTAGGCTGCTCGATCAACATGTCCAACAATCCAGTGTTGAGACTACTTGGCTATGGCACAACCTGGACCCTAAATGGCAAATAATGCATCAATCCAGTGCGGAAGTATTTTACTCTAATTGGGAGAGGAAAAGAGGAAAGCAATGGACTAAGTACTAAAGTTTGACAATTACTTTGCAACAGATGTAACACAACTGTGTGTTTTGAATCTTCACGTCGATGTATTTGATTAACATGTCAATTGCATTGGGTTAAGTTTTTGGAATGCAAACAAGAACTTCAACCTTTCAATGTTTACTTTTGCTCTATCATGCAAGTATTACTTAACAAAATTGCAAGAAAGAGCAAATAATTTGGCTAGATTTCTATCCTTTGTTTACCACAAAATAGCCAAGACTCTTCACACCACAGAATGATATAGAATAGTGTGGACGCAACTGAAAGTAACACATTAAGACAGCAGACACAGTGTGTGATGTGCGAGCGGTGCACGCTTGTGTCAAGATGCGCGCACTTGTGTCTGAGGTTGGCCGTGCAAAATGAAATAACTTTCATGCGCGGTTATTAAACAAAGCCAAATATTTTTGCCTATTTGAAGGTGAACAAAGTATATAGCATTTAGATTAACATTAAGTGGTTGAAAGTTCACACCATTGATGTAACTTCATGTGTAACTGTAGAATGATTACTTGAAACAACAGCTGGAAACTAAGAACTGGTTCAGTGGATTTGAATTCATACTGAGTAACAGTTGACCTAACCTTATCCTCTATGGAAATCTTGGATTTTTTCTAAGACCATATAATGGCCTTGCATGAATACAATTGAAAAGTACTTCGCTAATTTACGCCATTGCTAGGAAGTTCACAGTGTGAAGTGTTCTGATTTTGACTTGGTAATTCAAAAATGCCAGTGGACATCTTAGCAGGAAGATCCGGCTATCAAACCTCTTTGGGCATAAAATGTAGCTTCAAGCCTCCTGTGAATACTTGTAGTAATGTTTCCAAAAGGTGGCCCCATTTTTTGCTGACACCCATGAATTTGGAAACCTTTACATAATAAACCCTGTGTTGTATTCCATTAAGATTGTCCAAATTCAAAAATGTGTTAGCAAAATTGGGTCATATGCGTACTATACCCATTGAACAGAACTCAATTCTTACAAATAAACTTGCCTCAAATATTTGGTAGCTATCGGTCCATCATGTTGTTTCAAGTGAATGACAAATAACATCAATCAACAGTCTTGAAGTTGTAACAGTGTGGATCTCAAAAATGTCCTGTACATAGTTCCTTATAATCCAGTAACAAGTGAAGTGGCTTCATCAAATCTTTAGTCGCATAAAAAGTAATGCATTTAATATTTTTTAGTATATCTATATATTAGACATATAGTCTATGTGTACCACAAGTTCTGATCACATCGACACAGCAACAGATGCTCTCCCAATAAGATCTGATACCTAGGTTTGAGTGGCTTCATTCCTGGGGGGAAAGAAAAGGGTTATGCACATGATATTTTTGGTTGATCTAAGCACAATACAATTTTACTCTGAACCACAGTGTTCTGATGATAACATTATGTTTGATTATTAACTTATTGATAACTAATAACACTTACTAATCCAATTTCTTTCTCCCTGTAACACGTATAGTTTAGTACAATCAGAGAGAAACGGAAATACATCCATCCAGAGGTGAGTTACAATCTTCAGTTGGTCTTTGAATTGGTCACAAGAATTGGACATTAAAATAAGGATTTCTAAGGCAAGATCTCTGATGTCATTGTTGGTGTTTTGCGATATTTTGGTCGACCTCCTTCAGTGTCAGGAGAGAACAATTTGTTCTATCTTTGGTCATCAATGTTTTTAGACATAATTATCCGTGAACCACGTCTCATTCTGCCATGATATAAGCCAATCTGGCAGCTTGGGCAATTCCAGATTACTTCTTTACCCTCCTATAGAGGTATCACTGGAATTGAGTATATGTCTTTCCATATGGGAGTAATGAATCTATCTGAAATAGCCATGGTCAGGTCATGAATCTATACCTGGCTGTGTCATCTGCATGCATCTGACACCCATGCTTGAATCATGTCTTGACCATGACTGTTGTGAATGACTTCATACTCCTATGTGAGATGCATTATGCATTCAGCGGTGCCTTTCCATAGGGCTGTAACAGAATTCATTTGGAATGGCCTCATTGTTTTTCTTAAAATATCCAGTGTGGACCTTTTCAAATCATTCAAATTGTCTCCGAAAAACACATGACATCAGGGAGCAGCACTCGGATGTGGTCAAAACGTGGTTTCTGCTGCATGTTTCTAATTTGTCAATCTTAAGAAACTATCCCAAGTGCTAAGATGTCACGTAATTGAAGCAATCATTTTGTGATTGACCCCATGAAATTTGGCAACACTTTACATAATAAAACCCTGTGGTGTATTCATTAGATTTCCAAAATGTCCCAAAAATGTGTTGCAAAGTGGGGTCTATTGACAGTATTCTATACCCAGTTTGTAACAGAACCCACTTTTACAAATAAAACTTGCCCAAAAATTGTAGATATAGTCCATCATGTTGTTTCAAGTGAATGACAATAACATCAATAACATGTCTTGAATTGAACAGTGGAAAAAATCTCAAAAATTCAGTGCAAGTCCTTATAATCCCAGTAACAAGTGATGATGTCGTCTCTCATCAGAATCTTAGTCTCATAAAATGTAATGGCTGTATATTTTTTAGTATATTCTATATATTAGACATATATCTATGTGATACCCACAAGTTTGATCACATCGAAACACAAGCAAAAGATGCTCTCCAATAAGATTCTGATACCTGAGGTGTGCGTGCGCTTATACTGCCGGGGAAAGAAAAGGGTTTATGCACATATATTTTTGGTGATCCAAGCACAAAGTACATTTTACTATGCACAGTGTTCTGATGAATAACATGTGTTGAGGATTAACTGATTATGAATAACTACTAACACTTACTAATCCAATTTCTTTCTCCCTGTAAACACGTATAGTTTAGTACAAAAAGAGAGAAAACGGAAATACAGCAATCCAGAGGTGATTTTTTTTTTACAATCTTCAGTTTGGGTCTTTGAATTGGTCACAAGGAATTGCACAGTAATAAGGGTTCTAAGGCAAGATCTTGAGGTCATTGTTGGTGTGTTGAGAATTTTGGTCGAGCATCCTCAGTGTTCATGAAGAGAACAATAAATTATTGTCTACCTTTGTCATCATGTTTATAGAGCTAATTATCCTGGACCACATCCAGTTCTGTCATTATTATAAGCCAATTTGACTATGTTGGGCTAATTCAGATGAATGTGCTGCACCCCCTATTGAAGGCACAACTGGAATTGAGTAGCTTCATATGGGAATAATGAATCTACCTGGAATAGCCATGGTCAGGACATGATCAAGACATGGGTGTAAGTGCAGGGCCATGTGACCACCAGGGATGATCATGTCTTGCCCATGGTGATTTCCAAATGAATTCAGCACTCCCATGTGTGAGGCATTACTCAATTCTAGTGACCTTCTTGGGGTGTGTTATGGATTCGTTTGGAATTAAACGCCATTTTACACACAGTTTCCTAAAAATTGACTTTGAATTTTGAAGTCATTCAGTTGTATCCAAACAATACATGACATCAGAGAACAGCCTCTTGGATGGTTAAAATATGGTTATCTGACAGTTTGATGTTTGACAATCCATAAGAAAATCCTCGACCAGTGTGAAGATGTCAACTGTAATGGAAGCTTCATTTGTGTGGCCAACGGCATTATTGAACAGGCAAGTGGTAATCATCAAGGTGGATAAGAGAAGGGTGATGAGGTTTCCGTGAGATGCATGGGTAGAGCTTCCGAAAACAATCGTAATAAGACGTATCATTGAGAAGGAGAGACGGTTTCATTTTCTTGTTTATTTAGATCTTACACGATAAGTTTCTTGAATCTGATATCCATAGGGCACCTGGGTACATTTGGTTCCTTTAGAGGTGTACTATGGTAAAGTGAATGGGTTCCAAGGTAATACACAATTAGTTTATTTAATGAAATCTTTAAGTGGTATCCCAGGCACCCCTGGGTTCCCCTAAGGTATACTGTGGCGCATTCAAGGGATTCGTGTACATAACATGAAATAAAATTACTTTCACATATACACCCTTGGGAAGTACAAAAAAAAGTTAGCCCACATATTTACCAACCCCATTTATGCATGTTGTCCAAAGTGCATGTTTAAAAATCAATAATATGGTTTAAGGTTTATCTTTTTTTTTAAATTTACCTCTGAGACTTTCATTACACTGGTGTGACAGTGCATCATCGCAGAAGTTGCAATGCTGTTTATATCTGCAGTGATAAAAAAGTTTCATATATAGAAGAGTGGATTAGCATGCAAGTTTTGTCTTTCTCTAGAGTAGTCACAGCATGTAAACAGTGCATAACAAAAACTACAACAGCAGCATTAGCAAAAATGTTCCCTTTAAATCAAATATGGTCCATTTCTGATTTGTATGCCTTCTATTACAAATAAAACAAAATGCCTCAATTTAGTTCCAACACATTTAATGAGGCACTCTATACCCTGTTTGATTTTAATGTAGAGGAGGATGTCACTGCCTCTTTAATACTTTTGACCAATACCAAATAATCAGCACAATCAAGGTGCTAGTAAGAATACAAAGACAGCATTGCATCACTCTCTAACTTTTGTAGGGGCTCAATCAAAAAGAATTAAGGTTTGCCGATTTGACTCTGCCTAGCTGTACTGTTGGGGCCACTTGTATCGTGTATGTGTATGTGCCATCTACTCTAGATAAAGATAAAACTGCACACATTGAGCAATTTTAAGTTAGTTATCACCATCTTGACCTAAAATTACTACTATCTCTTTGATTGACTTATTACTCCTAAAAACCAGACTTATCTTTTTGATGTGAAAATAGCTTGTGTTACTAATATATCTAATTTTTGACATATCTGTAGAACTGCTTCTTTCTAGTCGTTAAGTTTTTGCTAAGTATGAATGATTTGCATGATCAGCAACAGCATTCAAGCTTGAATAACATGCTCAGTTAGGCTGCATATAAGAACAAAACTTAGTATAAATAGAACTATATGAACTGTTCCTAGTGAGTCTTGATACCTAAAATACAGTTGTGGCCTGTATACTACTTGTGAAATATTCTTTAGTAAATTTAACATTATTTCTTCAGGTGTTCAACATTTTAGTTGGGTACATACTTAAAATTTGACAATTTTGGTGTTTTTTTTTTCACCTTGACCAACATTGAGGACATTTTCATTAACTAATATGAGTTTTAAACCTGAAATTTTAAAATGGGGGGAATCAAGACAAGTTTTGCTTTATTTTGCTTTATTTTTTTATTTTTAAATTTTAAACAGTAGCAATGCAATTTTTGACAACTTACTGGTGTAAGTAGGATAACACAAGAGCTATCACACCTGGATCAGGCCCACATAAGTAGTGTCCTTTTAAGGTACACAGTCAGTGGTGCACTGTGGCAGCTAATATCCACTAAGGTGGCATCTATTAGGTTCACAGTATCCACCCATTGTGGCAATAGATTTAGTAGATACTCCTATACTCTGGCTCATAATTTCTTGGACAGTTTAGAACGTACGCCCGCTTCCCCGCCAAAACGGCGCACCATCGGGTTACACGTAGATGCAGTGCGCGCAAAGAGCAACGCGCGCATTTGTTATGTCCAAGAAATTATGGCCCAGAGTATAGAGTGCTCATTATTTTGTTTAGAGCACACATGTGGTACCTACCACACGAGAGCCCGGTGTAACTGGTACATCACAGGATGGACTATATCATTACACATTATGTGGTCCCTCATAGGAACACGGTAGGTGAGGAATCTTGTTGTGTTTATGGAGAAATATATCTTCTGGTATGAACAACAGAACTGGATTCGTCCAGAATGAACTACTGATTGCCCAATGTGTGGTGGGGTGTTTTGAAAGGTTGCCCAATGAGTGTGCGGCATTTTGAAAGTTCCCTTAATATTTTCTTCACTCAGATGCATTTTGTAGCACATTTTCCTTGCAAAACTGTCAACAGATTTTAAAAACTATCCATCATAGATTTCTTTTTTTTTAATTCACTGTTTGTTTGAAATTGTTTTGTAAAACAGGACATCCTGGAAGAAGAAATAGATTGGTGGTCCAAGTACTATGCGTCCACAGGAGAGATAGAGAAGGCTGGAGACTACTTGGAGAGGGGCTATGATAAGCTCATTGTAAGTTCAGAGAGAAATGAGATCTGTCGGACTCGACGGCTCAGAACATCAAGTATGCTCAGAAGAGCACTGGGGTTTTCTGTGTTTCAGATTAGCGGCCGCATTTGGGCTCAAACATTGCACTGGCCTAGACAAAGAATTGTTCAGGTGCAGAACAGGTGGATGTATAATTCACAGATAACTCAACCAAGCAAAGATGGTCACTGATCTGAACCAATGACTCCTTTTATATACTGTTGTGGTGATTATGTAATCACTTATTAACTGGTTCATGCCTGGGTTCGAACCCCTGTTGGCATGATTGTGTTATAATGACTTTTATCATGGTTCGCCAGGACAAGGTTCAGCGTGCGCCAGTTTGCAAGGAAACAATGCCATTTGACGTCATCATTCAGTGAATTAGAGGGCACTATTAAAACACTGCTTAAACTTTAAACCAACATAGTTTAAAAGGTGTAGTACACAAATGTTGTTTAAGTGCTTTAAATAACATCTTTAAAAGTTAAAAGTTGAGATAAAACATTGGCCTATTTTTGGATTTCATAGGGACATTTCTACCCAAGTAATATAGAGATTGTTAATTGCTCTTATGTTGGTTATTTACACATGTTTTTTCCTCTTTTTTTCTGATAGCTTAGTGCTAGTTTGTAATGATTTGCCACTTTGGTTTTAACCCAACAGATAACATTAACAACATAGTATCTAATAGGTTAATATAAAACATTCACATTTGGAGGGGGGGTCTTTGAATCCATTGTTCAATGTTTTTAGCACTTTGTTCAGGAAAGTTTCATATTGGTCAAAATTGGTCACTTTTTTGTGAAATTGTCAAAACTGCCTAGCTGTTACACATAAAAATAGCACTCGCCTAAGATTTCTATATATTGATTTGCCATGTTTTAGATCTACACAAGTGAGTTAGAGAAGGTTGATGACAACGATGACTTTGGAGACTTCTGCAACACCTTTGAGTTGGCCCGGGGCAAACAGAAGGAAGACGAAGAGTCTTCAGGAGTTGGAGAATTCAAGGTAAAGATTGCAGCAGAGAAATTGCTGGAACTTTATAAAACAATGTGTGCTAGCAACTAGCAAAGATAAATTCCCCAAAATTTAATGATTCTAAAATATGTTGAAACCAATCCTACTGAAATACATTTCCCATTTTGAAGGTTCCCTTCTGCCAGTGTTACTCTTTCAATGATAGTTTAACAGTCAATCAGGAGGTCACACCAACATGTGTTATTTTCTTGTACACGAGAAGACAATACAATCGCTGTGACCTCAATAGCTGGTCTAAAACACTCTGGAAAATGTCCTGATTAGAGGTCCAAAATACCTGAATTCATTATAAAATGTATTATTGTTGTGGAATGTCAACTACATATCTAAGTTGGTCTAATATGATGTGATAGGGTGTTTGGGGGGTTAAAAACAACAAATTAAAAGCTATGAATTTTTGAAAGTTTTGAAAAAGTGTGGTCTCTGAAATTATAGAAATCCCAGCAAATTTTAAAGCATCCCAAATCATTAATTGAATTGTGTGCTACAAAAAAGTCTGTGTACGTATTACTCTATCTGTTTTAAGAAAGCGAAGCCCTCGGAAAATGTATAACCTTACATTTTCTGGCATCCCGGAATTGAATTCTCATATGCTATAACATGGGCTTGATTTTCATAGATTTTAACTGCAGACGTGTGCAGGGAATGTGGACAATAGCAAGGTCATTTGCCTATTGTATTTGTGAAAGCCCGTGTAAAATAACCCTCTTCAACAATTTTCGCTGTGAACAATAGTACTTGGGTGACCTTGCCGACTAACTGCTAAAATATGGACTTCTGGATATCCACAATTCTCAGAATTATGGCGACTTCAGAATTGACAGTTTGTTCTGTTATCTCCATTGGGACTAATGGAGAAGTTTTTGTATTAACATGTTCCACTCTTCTCCTTGCAGGGTCTGTTCCGTATCTACCCACTGCCCGGTGATCTCAAAGCACCTCTTCCTCCAAAAGTCTTCAAGCATCTTCCCCCAAGCGCACCTGTTGAGTGTGTGGTGCGCATCTACATCATCAGGGCCATTGATTTGCAACCACAGGATCCTAGTGGTCTATCTGATCCCTTCCTCAAGATCAAACTGGGCAAGAAGAAGATCAATGATGATGATAACTATATACCGAACACTCTCAACCCAGTGTTTGGAAAGTAAGTGCTGCAGGAAAGTGGAAGAAAGAAATTTATATCTTGAGCAATTTGCACTGAATGTTAAACACACAAACCCGGAGAAATTTTTCACCACCCAAATGTGTGACAAATCAAATGATGCAGCTCTTGCTGCAAATATTTCTCTGATTGTGCCGGTATTTTAATCGAATCTACAACCATCCGATCACTAGATGAACACCCTATCTCCTAGGTTACCAACACATCCAGTGGTCTAGTGAATAGGGTATCCGCCTTATGATTGGAATGTTGTAAGTTTGATTCCTATGCTGTCACAGTTCTGGAAATATTTTGGGCCGCCAGCTATGCCGGAAGGACCACTTAGCGTTCAGCTGTCAGAGTAATGTATTTACGGGCGGACAGACGGATGGATAAACCTGATAGGTAGTGCTTGAAGGCGGCCCACGAGTTATATCCAATGACTATAGATTGTGAAAGCCAAGAACCACAAAATTGCACTTTCTTCTAGTTATTCTAGTTCTAAGGAGAATATAATTACATTTTATGCACAAAAATGTCAAACCATAAACCAAATAGGAACCTTAAAATGAGACAAAAGCCATACATTGATTTGTAGCCTAATTTGTGGGACTGTTGTTACTTTAATCAACAAATATGTTTATAATATGAATATCATAGACTCATACTCATTGATAATAAAGACACAAAGGTCAAACACCAGTATAACTGGGTGGGTGCCGAGGGAGTCAATTCCAGCGTGTGTTTTTTTGTGTGTTTAACTCCACAATCCACTGCCTATACTGAATAAAACTGCTCCGGAGTGGAGCTGCTCCGATGATTTGGGCTTAATCATTTCAGGCGAGGGCTACTATTTTAAAAGCCTTACAACCATTCAAAAATACCAATTTTAAACAATCTTAAGGATGTACTATTTTCTAAATCAGTGGCGGATCCAGGATTTGAAAAAACGTCAAAATTACCGGGGGCTGAAAGGCTGAAACTTGTCCAAAAGCTACCAAAATGGGCTGATTTGGCAAGATTTTGCAGAATTACCGGGAGGCGCGCGCCCCCTCTGCCCCCTCCCTGGATCCGCGCCTGTAAATGTGCCAGTATCTCTTTATATGAACTAATTGAAAAAGTTGTTAAAACCATGTTTTTTGTGACAGGATGTTTGAGATCAAGACATTCCTACCAGTACACAAGGACCTGATGATATCTGTATGGGATCATGATCTGCTTAGCAGTGATGACATCATTGGGGAGACACACATTGATCTTGAGAACAGATTCCTAACCAAGTATAGGGCCACCTGTGGGTTGCCAGAAACATACAACACGTAAGTAGACTGTTGTGGAGGTCATGTGCTGTATACTTTTTGGATAGGTTATGAATATTAATGAGCTCATTTGCATATTTTGAAGAAAATTTGTTAATCCAATTTACAGACTAAACCGATTATTCTATGCACTTCTAACGTGGCATGGTTATAGAACATGATAAGGTCATGTGCTGTATATTTTTTGGACAGGTTGTGAATATTAATGAGCTCATTTGCATATTTTGAAAAAGTTCATTAATCCAATCTACAGGCTAAACCAATTATTCTATGCACTTCTAACATGGCACAGTTATAGGACATGATGAGGTCATGTGCTATTACTTTTTGGACAGGTTATAAATATTAATGAGCTCATTTGCATATTTTGAAGAAAATCCAATCTACAGACTAAACCGATTATTCTATGCACTTCTAACATGGCACTGTTATAGAACGTGATGAT
>JAMKCH010060158.1:0-17173 GCA_023653785.1 Ophioderma brevispina
AAATGGTCAGAATTATAACATTGCTTGGTGTATCCACGTAGATCGATCGATTTATGACAATTGGATACATTTGGCCCTTGGGTAGTTGCTACCATTTTGTTTTGACCTTTGACCTTACAAATGGTCAGAATATAAAATTGCTTGGTGTATCCACATATGTGATCGATTTTCATGACACTTAGTTACAAGACCCTTGGGTCGTGTCCCACATGTTGGTGACTCATTTACCTTTGTGACCTCTTTACCTTGTGACCTCATTTGACCTTGTTGACCTTATGTGACTTAATTGGCAGAAATAAAACTGCTTGTGATCCACAAATGTTGATCATTTCTGACACTAAGATAAAAGGCCCTTAGGAGTCCCACATGTTGGTGAACCCTCAGTGATCCAGTCACACCTTGTGTGACCTAAAATGGTCAGGAATTATAATACATTTGCTTGTGTATCCATATTTCGATCGATTTTCATGACACTTAGGTACCTTCGCCCGGGGGTAGGTGTCCCACATGTTGGTTGACCTCATTTGACCTTTGGACCTCATTTGACCTTTGTGACCTCAGGTGACCTTAAATTGGACAAAATTATAAAATCGCTTGGTAGCCACAAAGGTGGATCGATTTCCCTTGACACTTAGATAACATGGCCCGTAGGACACAGAGTCCCCAACATGTTGGTGACCTATGGGACCCAAGGTCACACCTCGTGTTAACTGCCTAAGGGGGGTTCCTAGGGACCATTTTTTGTTTTCAGCCGGCGATTTTAAACGCTGCCATATATTTGGTTACAGATGTGGTATTCGTCTAACTTTTAGTTGCGCTTACATGGGTGCAAAAAAAAATTCAAATCCATCGCATCTTTTTTGATTACTAGCATGAGTCCCTAGGGCCCCCCCCATGCACTAACAGGAAGTGTCCATGCACAAAAATGAAAAATATTTAATATTAGAGTTACTGTGATTCTGATTTTCATAATGCATACACCATAGGCATAAACAAAGTACATCGATTAATTAGAAAAAATCTTGCAAAGTCTAGTAGGCCAATGGAGCCATAAAATTTTCTATACACCATGTAGCGGTTTACTGTAGGAACCTGGTAAAGTATACAGTACCCCTAAAAATATAAAATGGCATGAGCCATTTATGTTTGTGCTTCAATATGTTAAATATAGTTCATCTTCAGTCAATTAAAGCCATCAACACAAGTCTAGGGGAAGCACGGCCGTGAAAATGCAGAAAACTTAGTGTCCTTTTTCGCACATTTGATGCAAAATTAAATTCAATGTTTTGCCCCTAATTTACTACTAACAACTTTCTCAGTTTTTATTTCTTTATTTGTTGATGTCTTTGAACCTTCAACATTGGGGTGATTCATACTAAAAAAATTCTTTCGGAAAGGGTTTATTAGGGGGGTCCCTAGGAACCCCCCCCCCCCCCGTTATGCACTAACGGAAGTGCAAACCCCTTGACAGTTACAGTGTTAAAAATGGTCACGAATGATAACATGCTTGGTGTATCCACATATTCGATTGTTTTCATGACACTCAGAACATTGGCATGAAGGGTAGGCCACAATGATGTTGTAACCTTAGATCATATATTCTTGCCTTTAATTAATCTAACCCTTACCATGATCATTGTACTTTCAAAGCCTAAATTGGCAACTTATGGCCATAAATTACAATATATTATAGGGCCTACCCTTTGCACCCCTTTACAAACCCTTACACGGCCAATTTCTTTCTCGCGTGGTAACTTATACGGCAGCTACACCATGACTACCGAGGCAGCTAGACACAGTACCAACGGCGTGTTTCAAAATGACGTAAGCATGTCGACGGATTTGATAGAGCAAATGAGCCTGGTATTTTTGACCTAGGACAAATGAGTTGCAATCATTTTCATATATAGGATACTGTACACTCCTACTAAAAGATCATAATGCGATTATTTTTAAATAGTCCTGTGAGATTTCTTTTATGGCTGAAAACACCTTCATTGTCGGACGAATCGATAGAAATAGGTTCTCTACGAAAGTTATGTTATGGTATTCGATCGAAATTAAAAGGAAAATTATTCTTTTAACCCATAAAATTTAAAAAAAGAAAAAACCTAAAAAATTAAAAAAAAAAACAAAAATGTTAATTTAAAACCATCGCTCTTCTTAAAGCGCCCTGCTTCAAATGGGAGCATGTCGGACGAGAATCTAGCAGTGGACGGAATGGAAATGTTGACATTAATCGACTCTACTGTGTGTATTTATTTGGTCTGTCTAGTAACTCGGCTATTAGTATAGTATGGTATATATCAGAACTTTAAGTGCTTTTTGGTAAATGCCAGAAAAAAAATGTCAAAATTCCGTCCGACATGCCTGTTCCGTCCGACATGATTTGTATATGGAAAACAAGGGGGAAAATTGCCAACATCAGTAGTTGGTTGAAAATTTTCATTGCTTTGGCATGCATGCTACTAACATTGTTAGCGTCAAATTAAAGCATTTAAAATAATGGCACAACTATTTGGGTATGTGTTATGCAATGAATCTGTAAAACATTCGTCCGACATATTCCCGATCCACAAATGGTGATTTTTAAAAAAGGTGATAACTATTTCTAAAAAAACCTTGTTGATTTTTTTCTCTAAAACCTTAATTGTTCCTATTTCTGAATTGTCAAAAAGGATTAATAAAATATTTCATTTGCCAGTCAAAGGACCAGAAAGAGATCAGTCTGCCAAAATTCAACAGCTTTGTCCCACAAAATTGGCAAAATGTTGAAAAATTTGTTTTTCAGCTGTTTCAGGTGAAATTCTTTATGTAGGAATTGATGATTTGCACTTTTTTGGGTACAGCTTCATTGTTCTTAATGATCAATGTTTAAGGCAACTTGAAATGGCCCAAAGAAAACTTAAGAGCACTGGTTGTTTATAACCATGTCGGACGCGATTAACATAAATGTCGGACGGAAAAAAAATCTTGCCCCTTTTTTTACTATAATAAAATAAAGCTAGAATTTAAAAACAATCACTCCAGCTAATATTCATTAAATTCATGGATACTTGACAGAAACTTTTATTGAAATGTATTTTTGTTTTTTGTACTAGAAAAAACTTTTAAGAATTTTTGACCATGTCGGACGGAATTTTTTTTGGTTTAATTTTTAGATTTCTCTGGGAAGTTAAAAACTTGAAAACATTTGGAATAAAACATGCTTAATATTCATTTAAAGTGTCAATTGATATAAAGGTTAGTTATTAAAATTAATCTTTGATTGTTCTTCATGTGATAATATTATTTGTTGGTTGAAATTCCGTCCGGCATGGTCGGAAATGTGAGTACCTGTAAAAAGTAAAGCATTATAAATAGGTGAACGACAGTTTTTTTATTTTTTTACTTTTATTTTGTGGGACAGACAACATTACAAATCATTCAAAATAAGGACCTAAACACCATTTACAAAGAAATTTTAAAAATTCACTAATTTGGTGGACACATTTTGAAACCACAAGCCACACGGGGCTAATTTGACGAGGCCTGCAAGATAGGGGTTCAAAGTACACAGTTATTAGGTAATAATATAATAATAACAATAGCAAATTATATAGCTCCTTATGCTATGGCCTCTAACGGCTTTCACAAATGGTCGTGATTCACTGTGCCAACCATACCATAAACCTGTAGCCATCATTTCAAGGGATGCAGCAGATCGGATCAGCGCTTCCTTATCAGCAAACATACATCGAGATAACCATCGCTGCCGGGATCAGCTTTCCAAATATCACATGGGTAAATCGAGACAACCAAGCGGTTACTTTCTTGTCCAGCGGAAATTACAAGACAGCTGAATCTCACAGGGCTAAACGCACGCCGATACGCATGGGAGGAACATTACCTGGAGCGAGCGCTACCGATTGAGCTATCTTGTCCCTAAAGTGATGTGGCTATACAGTGATGTGGCTACTCTGCTGTACCTACCCCCAATGGTACCTTGTAGTTACCCACAAGGTGGAGAGAAGGTTGCATGTGTGTAGACAGTACCGGAGTAGGCTACCACGTAGCTACTTCACGGTTACCATGACCCACTTTTGAGAGTGAATGAAATTTGACCTAATTCATAAGATGAGGGCGCTAACACTTTTTCTCTTTTTAGCAATTTTTTGATTTGTTTTAGGAAAATCATTATGAAATTCAATCAGGCATCATAAAAAAAAAACCCTATTCCTGAATGTAGCAAAAATGCAAATATATGCCAAAAATATCTATAAAAAAATGGCAAAAATACACAGAATCCTACCAGTGAGGTATGTCTAAACTGGGTAGGTAATCCAGTCTACTCGGTGGTAGCTGTGTGCTAACAATATGAAGATATTGGCTGGTGTAGAAAATGTCATCAAATAATTATTAACTACGTCAGCTTCTTAGAGGTCCGTAAACTGATCACTGATAGCCTCGTCATGGTCATGAGCGAACATTAGCTTAAAATAGAGCTATTAATAGGCCACTGCATCATTGATGCTCTGTTTAATTTCAGTGACGGGAGTCGGTTTGCGTACCTGTTGTATCTTTTTGTCAAGTTTGGACATCATTTGATGCCCCGCTTGTCGTCCTTCTTACTGATGCTATTGTTTATGTGTGCACCTATTAACGGGTTCTAGTGGGGTTATGCGGGCGGAAAATGAATGGGGCATCGGGTTACATATTAACCAGATGCAAGGCTACCAGGGACTGAGGTCAAACACAAGTTTGACTTGAGTAGATTTAATGTAAACACCACAAGCCACATCAACAATTGTTTGCCAAAAGCCCTTGAAATTTCACATGGGAATGTGGGGAAATTGATTGTGGGAAATGACTTAAAACTTGAGTCTAATAATGAGACATGATTAAATTAATAAAATAAGAAAACATTAAAAAAAGGAAAAAAAATAAAAAAAATAAAAAAAATAAAAAAAATAAATAGTTAAAAAATAGTTTGTTCAAATATTCCCTATTCCTGAGGTAAGGGTGCCATGGGGCCTGTTAGTTAGTAAAGTCAAATGCCTAAAGTGCTTATGCTACAAATTGATTGAACTTTCAATGTAATTGTGAAATGGTTTACTGAAAAGAGCTGACCAGATGATCCAAGAAGGCCTTTAAAGTTATGTTAATAACGCGGGTATTTGCAACCAAGTCTCAAAGAATAATCGGCCCCAAAAAGTACGATGAGAGACCAAATTTGCCTACATTGTGTATGCTGTGTCTTAAAGTGTTAACAAATTAACTCCAATGGTGCAAAGGGAGCCATACAAGATATGAAACCTGTTGTGATTGAGTTTGCCTTTGTGAATATTGCTCCTCATTGCGAGTATGCAAACGTGGTTAGGTTTAATTATTTTAGTGCTGGTTGGGGACTTGTTCCCACTGCAAGTTCCCTAAAAGGGGGGCTGTAAGACGGCCGAGCCCTGTCAATTTTTTTCGGGAAACTGTATTTAAAGAGCTCTATCTCATGTTGCAGTTTACATGTTTGTAGATGCCTCCGTTTTCAAGTTATGAAGCCTTTAAAGTGACTTTTACTTCAACATTTTCATTTCAATATTTTTTTTAAATCTCCATATGGACTTAGTTCTGCTGTACAGGTCCTTACAAGGGGCTGTCAGAAGGCGGAGCCCTGTCAATTTTTTATGGCGAAAGCTTTATTTTGTAAAGAAGCTCTATCTATGATGCAGTTCATAATTATGTAGGTGGTTCCGTTTTCAAGTTTACGAAACTTTCAGTTGACTTTTACTGCAACCTTTCATGTCATTCTTTTCAAAAAAATGCAAATGGACTAAGTTCCTATGACAGTTCCTTAAATGGGGGCTGTCAGAACGCGGCGGAGCCCTTTCAATTTTTTTGTTTGGCGAAAGCTTTATTTTAATATCTCTATCTCATGATGCAGTTCATAATATGTAGGTGGCTCCGTTTTCAAGTTTACGACTTTTCAAGTTGACTTTTACGGCAATGCCTTTCTGTCATTTTTTTGAAAAAATGAAATGGATAAGTTCCTACCACAGGACAGTTCCTTAAATTTGCGAAGCTTTCATTGATTCTTAAATCCATTGCTGTATCCCTCTGAGGAAAAAAACCTCGGTATGCTCACTTAATTTTAAAAAAACTCTCCCTTAGTCCAAGGTCAATTCTCCCTGATTCCAAGGTCAAATCCCCTGATTCCAAGGGCAAATCTCCCTGATTCCAAGATCAAATCTCCTGATTCCAAATCTCATGTTTGGCAGCTCTGGAAATGTCATTCGGGCGTTTTTGATAACTTTGGCCGTGGCTTTGAGGGCCAGGGGTCTTTTGGTGTCAATGTCATCCAGGGTGTCGTTATCGTGCTTTGATATATGGATATGAGTGTTTGGGTATGGTGGTATTTTGGCCACATACAAGTTTTGTGATCAGTTTTCAGGGGCTCATTCGGGGTCCAAAGGTCTTCAGGTCGTTTTTTTTGGGTAGCTTGGCAGTGTTTTTAATATGGAAGGGGAGTTGATGTGGTGGTAGTTTCACCGTACGAGTTTTGTTGTAATGTTTTCGAGGGGTTATTGTGGGTAACTTGGGCCGTGCTTGCAACCCATGCTTTGACGTATGGATATGAAGAACCCGGGGCGCTAATTAGGTAAAATACATTCCAGTTTATTCTCATCTAGCAGGTCTGCTCAGGCTGTGGGGTAATTAGGTCATTCAAGATCAACAGTCAAATGGGGTAGGTAAAATGGTGTGGGTGTATGGACATGAAACTGATGCCAAAAATCTTTAAGGTCATAACAAGGTCATCCCAGGGCATTCAAGGTCAAAGGAGTCAAAATGGGGTAAACTTTAGTATCCAGGTGAATCTTGGTGGGCGGGGCGATTGTTGGTGAAAATTTTAAAGCTCATGACAAGGACATCAGGGGGTCACTCAAGGTCAAATGACCGCAAAACCTGAAAGTCATTCAATCCAGGTGATCGCAAAACACAGGGATTGCCAATCCAAGGACCGCCTAGTTAAAATACTATTAAAGAAACACCGGTCCGTTTAAAAACTCTTATGGTATGCACAGAATGCCAACTTATGGCCCATATGCCCTTTGACCTCCAAATGACCCTACTGACCTTGACCCTACATCAATAAACATTCTTCCAGTTGAGGTATATAGCCACCAAACTTGCTCAAGCTAACCACTGGCCAAGACCCATGGGCTATAGTCATTGACCTGAATGACCCTACATGACCTATGACCCCACAATATGCATTCCCTAAACAATCCATTGATGGGTTTCTGCCAGCATTGATGGCACTCGTCATGTAGCTGTATGCACCATTTAAAAAGCTTACATTTGATGAAATCCCTATAAAGGGACCAATTACTTACACAGATATGATCAGTTGAAGGGTATCCAAAACAATAGGAAACAAAGACATTTTCTCAGTTTGTTTGGATATCTCAAAAATCAATATTTTTAATTTTGTATTTTTGTTAGATGTGGGAGAATATGAGGGGTTTTTTTTTACGGTGATTAGTTGTCAAGAAAAATTGACGATATCTCACCATTGCTCAATTACTGAGAAAATAGGCGACATTAAAACTTGGTCTTCTGAAAAAGCTCACTTTTAGGCTTTGGAGTAGTAAAACTTTGAAAGACTTTAACTTCGAAACAGAATGGAATTTGAATTTTTCCTTGACCTCCTCTGTAGCACCATCAAAAGGTACCTTGACTGTTTTACTTTCAACAAAATCTGAGAGGGTGGGGTTCCACACCTTGGTGATTTGGACAGGGATATGACCTTTGTCTCCTTATAAGGGTACAGACATGTCTTAGATTTATAGGTTGGTGTTCCGATCGCGTGTTTGGGGGAACCCCCTGATTTACCCGGAAGTAGTATCGATTTGGATAGCAGATGAAAGTGGCGTTGTTTCTCATTGTCGTCCTGAAATAAGAGCCCTCAAATCCGTTTCATTCTCAAGATATAAATGAAAAACTACTGCCGGTGAGTGGTTTTTAACCCCAATATAGCACATTCTTGAATAGGGCTTGCATTGCATATGGCTTCTACCATCAAAACCGCAAGTTTGGGGGGGGGGGGGGGTTTCCCACTTACATTGCCTGGGGGTATTGGAACAAGTGCCAGCTTTTCATATCAATATCAAGTAGAAACACAAGAGAACATGGTCGGAACAACACCTTTAATATTTCTTTTAGACCTCTGATTGTCTTGCACATCTTTTTTTGTTTTTGTTTTAGCTGCTCAATCTATTGCTCCCCTTGAAAGTTTCCCGGAGAGTTCTTTGGTCACTCCCCTAGCTCATTTAAAAGGCAGTCCCTGCTTAGGGGCTTTTTAAATGGGAGCCACTGGTGGCGTTGGGACTCAAGTAGGAGGGGGACCTGGGTTCGGGAGAAAACGCTGGGTGTGGGAGAGTTGAGAAGGAAGATTGGGTGTTGGGAAGGTTGGGCTAGGGGCTATAGGGGAGCTGGGTTTTGGGATTGTGGGCTCAGGAGCTGGTTTTGGGAAGGTGGAGCTGGGTGTTGGGAAGGGAGCCAGGGTGTTTGGAAGTGCTGATTGTTGGGAATCGGGAGCAAAGAGTGTGTGGATGGGAGCTAAGGTCTTGGGACTCTCGGGGTGTTTTGAAGGGGAGCTGAGTGTTGGAAGGAGAGTTGGGTGTGGGAAGGGGAAGTCACCGAGCTGGCGTTTGGTAAGTTGGAGCTGGGTGTTGAAATAGAGCTGGTATTGGGATAAGGGAGCAGGAATGTTGGGAAGGGCAAGCCTGTGTTGGAAGGCACAGGTTTTGGGAAGGCGCAGCAGGGTGTTGGGAGGGCAGCAGGGTGTTGGGAGGGCAGCAGAGTGTTGGGAAGGGCAATCAGGGTGTGGGAAAGACGAGCAAGGGTCTTGGGTTCAACTTGAGATGGGAGCTGGAAAATTGTTTGTGAAGGGTGACTGGGGTGTTAAGAAGGGAAGCTAAGGGCTGGGGTACTGGGGGAGTTGTGTGTCGGGGAGAGGAGCTGAGGGGTTGGGAAGGGTCAGCTGAAGTTAATGGATTGATCTGTATCCAGCTATTGATTACATAAAGAATGCCACTCTCCATGGTTCACTTGGAATTGGGCAAATGGATCATGAAAACATCCCGTCCTTAGGAGGGGACGTTAATCCGTCGGTCCCATGTACGAGTGTCACACTGTACATGTACATCACAGTCAGTGTCGAATAAGAGTAGCATGAAACCCCTGACTGTTCCAATCCTCCAACTCAAAGCTGCGCCATGTTTTATTAGGGGCGTCCGATCATAGAGTACAACTCAGCCCAATTGTCTCAGTTGATAATCCTGACACCCCCAAAGCCATTTCCAATGACTTGTGACACATGCTAAGAAGCTGAAGTACTGGAATGGTGGATGAGTGCCACAGGAAGAGGGAAGCTGATTGTTGGGAAGGGGGCTGGGTGTTGGAAGGGGTTGGGTGTTTGAATGAGGCCCTTGGTTTTGAATGCGACTTGGTGTTGGAAATGAGCTGGTGTTTTAAAGGTGGAGCTTGGTGTAAGAAGGGGTTGCTGGGATGTTCATTACATTCCTGCTTTAGTGTCAAGAATCTGGAACAACGTTTTAGTTTGAAACATGCTTAGTCCCATGAATAAAAAAATTCAGATTCATGAAGAGTCTCAATGTCAAACTTTCAGGTCAATGGCCTAGATCGCTAATAGCTCATCCCCAGGACCTCAGCTTTTTAGAACTGGTGCAAAAAGATGCACCATTTTGGTCAACCAAATGTTAATTACACAGTGTTCTGTGGTCTTACAAAATCATAGCTCTTTAAAAAACAGATTGAATATATGGGGCCAGACAGAGGCTGCTAATTACCCATGTGCACACATGCAATGTTGTCTGTTAGCCTTTCTCTCTGTGCATGTAAATTTTGTATCCTTCATGCACATGTGCGTAAAATTTAAACTTTGTGAATTCCATATGCAATTTTTATCTTATTTTCAATTCATAGAAAGTCATTGAATGCTGAATTGATAAAAGTTGAGCCAACTGTCAATATAAACTACCAGAGATCTAGATCTGATATTAATAAATGTCGCGTAGCACTGTAGCACCAATCCATTTTTACATTAGCCTGTTCATGTAACTTTCACAATTGTGCATGTCAATTGTTGAAGTTACATGCACCGGTGTATATTTCAAAATTGTATCGAAGTCTGGGCAAGACTGGTGCTTTTGGGCTAATCCATAAATGGCCATCCCCCCGAAATCTGTCAACCAACCTACTAAAATGTTTATGAAACAACTGGATTGAGATTGTCCGTCAGATCTCAGCCTGCAGTACATGATTCCTTGAAAACATTTTTTGTATTAATCCATCATTCATTGAATTGATGGATTAGGGAGTGTAAGGAGGGGGGGAAGTGGGTTCTAGCGAGATGAGTGCCATCTACAGCGTTGTGTTTTTAATATGTGTCGGCTCTTATTTGCGAAACAGTCGGGTCCTTTTATGTCGTTTTTCCCCGAAACTTCGGCAAATTGTAATGGAGCTAATGGCCTTTTCCGCCGTGGTTTTTTATTTTTTGGAATTTTGTGACGGGAGTCAGTTTGGGTAACTTGTATCCTTTTTGTCAGTTTTGACAAATCAGTTGATGCCGTGCTTGTCGTCTTTCTTACCGAAAGCTATTGGGTTTATGTGTGCCACTATTAACCGTTCTAGTGGGGTTCTTTTCCCGGGCGAAAATGAAATGGATGATCGTGTTACCATATCGTCTACACAGGGTTTACCAGGGACTGAGGTCATACACAATGAAGTTCATTTGACTTGAGTAGAGTTAGTGTAAACAAATTTCCATGGATGAAGGTCGCCCGACTATATTATAGAGATGACACAACAGAATTGTTTAATACTTGAGATCAGACTTGAGATGTTATAACTCGGGGTATTTTGCAACCACGTCTCAAAGAATTTGCCGCAAAGGTATAATTTGCCTACTTTAGTGAAGCAAACTTCACAAAAAATTAAGTTCCGTACCTTGAGCAAATTTGGTATATGGTATCGTCCTTTGGCAGAAGGCAAGCCTTTTTTTATGGCATTTAGTTATAATGACTATGCATAGTGTTTATTGTATGGATGGGTAAAAAGTTGGGTTTGTTGGTTGTTGGTTTCGACGGCACAGTTTAGAATTGTTAGTTTATGTATATTGGTTTGGTTATATTTTTGGAGTCTTTGAGAAACATTTTGGTGACGCTGAGAAACCCTATCTGGTGTCATTAGTGTCTTGTTGCTGTTTCGATAGCATGGACATTGCTGCGACATGTATACCATGCGCAGCATGGCTGTTCCCTCTAAACGATTACCACAATACGGGACCGCTTTAAGCAACTTGAAACTTTGTTGAAAGCCAGTTCTGGAATTTATACGTGGTCCTTGAAAGTTAAAGGCACTTTAATCTATTCTGTTTTCTATAATAAATATTCGATCTCTATAATAGTAATAAACAAAGATGGTATTCACGTGCGACCGAGGCGGTGGGCATAACCTTCGGAATATTTTTAAATAACCTTACACTGGGATCCATATCTGTTGCGAGTTTGGACGACAACCATGCTTTGCCTACTTTTGACGGGTTTTAGATATTTGTGTCGACGGGCTCCAACCACTACAGATTGGCCTAACGCATTCGACGTTTATACCTTTAATATCCCGCCTTCCGTTGAAAAGTGGAAAATGTGAAATAAGTGGCGGTAAGCATATCAAGACTAAGTGGAAATCTTTTGGACACCTCTGCCAGAAATTAATTACATGTTTGCCTAGGAAATATCCTAAAATTGTCAACAAGATTGCGAAATTTGTCCATAATAATCCTCTATTTTTTTATAGAGATATTCCCTCAAATTGGGGCCTGAACCATCGAAAGTAATAAGAATTTTTTTTTTTAAAAACGTAAAAAACAAAACCCCGACAATTTGCTCCGCTACCATATGTCATTACCCCTCTGATATCCTATTACGTGTTGCAACCAAGCGTCAATGTAATTGCTGTAAAGAGAGGCATATACGATTGTTATCAGCTGCTGCATTACAGATCATTGTACGGCATGCCGTGGTAACCGGAGTGTGAATGTAAACTGTTAGTGTAAATTTCCGATTACCTTCACCCCTAGTCAAAATAACCACTGACCGAAGTCTATATTGAGTATATAGAATGGCCTCTAATGACCCTATATGGCCTTTGACCGACCCATTTTGTTCAATCTACATAATAAACCACTTCTGAAACTAAAAAAATGCTATGACCAACTAAATTAAAGGAACCAGTGGTCCAGGACTCTTACTGGAATGGCCAGATGGGACCATGTACCCAGTGCCCTTTTGACCTCTATGCCCTATGTGACTTGACCCCAATTTTGTCAAAGCTATATTCTACAAAAATCACTTTGTGGCCTTGTTGGGGTTTGTCCTGCTATGTGTTGTCAAGCCCAAATCACACCGTCCTTTTCACATACGGATTACTTTTGGTGTGGTGTAACTCCGACGTACAAGTTTGTTGGTCACGAGTGGAGGGTTCATTTTGGTGTCAAAGGTCATCCTGGGTTGTGGTCCCCAGGTAAACTTGGCCGTGCTTTTGACGTATGGATAATTAGTTTTGGTATGGTGGTAGAGTTTCGCCCGTACGAGTTTTATGGTCACATTTTCGAGGGGTCATGTTTGGGTCAACGGTCTTCAGGGGTCCCTCGGAAATGAACGATGGTGTTGGTAAATAAAACTATAACAAGTAAGAATAGTAACACATTCGTTGGAAAAAAGATCATATATTCCTTTGGTTTCTGACATAGTTTTTCTCCCCGACTGTTCGATGGACCAGCACAGCAATATTTTATATTTAACCATTTAAACTGCTATAAGAGGCTATGCTGTGTCTAAGTGTTAACCAAATTAACTCCAGGGTGGCAAAGTGATAGGCCTACAAGATAATGACCCTTTTTGTGATTTTGCTGTTTGCCTTTTTGAAGATTGCGCCATCATTGCTATTAGTGCACAAGTGTTTAGGTTTATAATATTTAGGTGCCTGGTTGTGGACTTTTTTTCCTACTGACAGTCCCTAAACGCAAGGGGCCGGCGCGAGCTGTGCGCCATGTGCCGGCGATCGCCGCCCACTTTTTGAGAATGCAACCAAAACGCTCTGATCATGATATTCAACGAAAGGAGCTCTAACCTTTCCCAATATCTGGAGAGAAAGAGAATTGTGAGAGGGAGAGAGTGAGGGAAGGGAGGAGAGGGGAAGGAATCGTTCTAAGTGGAATTGAAAGTTCGATTGTCTTAAATAGTGGGGTATTCAAACATTAGTAATATCAATGGCTTATTCCGGTTAGCCGTCGCCATTCCCCTAACTCGCCGAAAAATCAATGCGACACTGACACTTATCCTACTTTATAGACTCCCGCGCCTAAAAAAATCTGAACGAATAATTATCTGTATTAAAAGGGTATGTAGGTGAATTATAATCATAAATGCCCAGGATCGTTGTTCGCGTAATGTGTTTGCCTTTGACCTGTTTCCGTACTGCTTGATAACAAAGCATGATGTGGAAGTTTTAGAGATTTATCCATCTGGCTTTGGCGCGTTCATTTGAAATCAAGTTTGAGCACGTTGATGGCCATTTTGAAATCGTTCGGATTTTTTTAAGCGGGGATTATCTTTATAAAAGTATATACCAAAATACTTTGTAACCCATAAAAATTTCATTTTGTTTTTAGCGCTACGCGCTGTAAACGTACAACGCGAGATTTCACATAACATTTCCGCAAAAATATGAAAATTCTGATTTCTTTCTGCACCAATGTAACTTTCTCTATCAAAACATCCCTATGTGAAATGACTAGTCTGAGAATCATTTTCTTGGTACAAAATTGTGATTCGAATTGACTGTTTTACACAGCCTCTGTTTTACATTGAAAAATTAAGAAATAAAATCGCCTTTTGTGTTTCACGTTCAAGGCACTTCTGTAGCCAATACAATAAGAATATATTGGGGTCTTATGAAATCACTATGTATATTACAGAAAATAAAAAAAATAAAAAAAATAAAAAAAATAAAAAAAATAAAAATATTGTAAATTTTCAAAATGAAGGTTGTTGTACTTAAAAAGTGCGAATTTCCACCTCAAAAAGAGTGCAAACACTCCAAAAAAGATGGATTTCCACCCGTTTGAGGAGTTAAACGAGGACAAACACCCTTTTTGAGGAGTTTAACGAAGGACAACAACGAAAACGAGTGGAAATCCACTCGTTTTTGGAGTGGTTTTCACTCTTTTTGAATGTTTTTAAGTAACAAACCACTCATTTTGGAGTGGTTTACAAAGAGTTTCACTCTTTTGGGGATTGAAATTTTTCACTGTTTACATTTAAGGAGAAATATGGAATGCCCCACAATCTTCGTTGCACAACCGTTGGTAGGAGGGGGTGGGGATAGAATCCGTTTTCAGTGCAGTGCCTATCTTGGTTTGTTTTCCTGTAGGATTTTAAAAATGGGTACGTTTGGAACTCTAAGCACTAAGAATTTCTAATCATTATAGCCTTGGACAACTTGCTTATTTCAATTGTCAAATGTTTCATGAAATGTTTTGGAAAGCGAACTTGCAAAGGTTTGAGCCCCCCGCCTAGCACACATCCGCGTGTCGCTTGATATAGGAACTCGCCAACACGTTACGTGATTAATATACCAAATAATAATAGCGTGAACACTTTCCAATTGGTTTTCAACTTTGCATGAGAAATGCGTTTTGGACAGCGACATTGCAAGGGTTTCGCGCGGGAGGTGACCCACTACCACCCCCCTCGCATCGATTGAACTCCTCTCCATGAACTTTACCACGAGAGCCATCTAAAAAACACACTTTCTCTCTCGGGCCTTTAGGGACCATCCATTAGACTTCAATGGGGGGAGAAGCTTTTTTTTTTTAAAAAAAATCACCCACCATACGAGCAAAAAAAAAAATTTCCCCCTTGCCAGTAAAAAAAAAAACTTTCCCACACCTTATTGAGGTTTAAAAAAAAAATGACCCGTGGAAACCGAAAAAGCAATTGCTCTGTTACTTACAGTTGAAAATTCCCCATCAATTTTGTCCAAACTTTTTCTTTCCGGTTTTAAAAGTAATTGCGACCTTAGGATAAGGTATAGGCTCTCTCCAGATTGATAATGACGACAAATTTGGTTCAGTTGAACGTTGCGACAATCTGAGCTTACCTTTATTGTGAGAGGAGCAGAATCATTGTGTCCTTATTTAAGGAATATCAATGAGGTTAGTAAAGTCTTCTCTAAACCATGTCTCAGACAGTGCTATAACTGAAAAAAGTATGATTTAGTTTTGTAATAAAAATTTCAATGTAAACATCACGGTGGGATTTTATTGAAGCTTCTGGAATTAATATGCAGTATAGAAAAACCACTACTAAATGAACATTTCAAATATCATAGATATACATTGAAAACATAATTCAAGGATATACTAGTATTATAATTTTCCAAGTGGCTATCTGATTGTCATGGGCAGTGCATCATACAAGAAGGGATTGAATTTCAAATCAAGGAGTCGTTATCTTCATCGAATATTAAAATAACATACGGCATTACTGTAAACACTCATCATCTGTTGTAAACACTGACAAAACAAATAGATTGAAAGACTCGGGTAGGACCAATCCGCACAAAGCGACCAATTTGTCTTTACGTTTGAATGAAGACAACAGTAATGTAGAGCAAACCAAAATTAAACAATAGACAATCGAATTAAATAAAATAGACGAAGGAAGGAGTATAATTATCACATAGAAGAAAAAAAAATAACTGTTGTCAAAGTGGAGCCAAAGTGTTATAAAATAATGATAAAGGATCAATGAGAAGAAATAAGGATAAAAGGAAAAAAATAATTGCAAAATGTTATTCATCACCGTTAAATACAATAACAATGAGGCATGTGAATATAGTAATCTAGGGAGGTATGTTGCACCATTTCATCATGAGCAGTCAATATTTGTATATTATTCAACGCCCCAGAGCTGCACATACCCTAGGGAGAAAAAGCAATCCGTCCATACCGCCATTGGCGGTTTACAGATTTTTTTCTTTTTTATTTGTATGGTTCCATTGGTTCCCAAATGTAAAAAAAATGTAAAAAAGTGTCAATCGCCGCCGACGCATAGAGCTATGAGCTAAATCTAATTTTTTTAAGCTATGCCCGAGGGAAGCGGAGGCAAACTATTTCTTGGCCTAAGATTATTAAAACTTCATTTTGTGTATGAAAACGTCGTTTTGGTGTAATTTAAATTGTGAAAATCCTGGAACAGAAAAAAAATCTAGACTTGTGAAAATTAAGGTCGGTATTCTTTTCTCATTCTGCAAAAACAGGGTCATTCGGAAGAAGACAAGGAAACACTTTTTATCTATTTATTATTTCTTTTGCTCCTGTAGACAATTCATAAAATAAATATTTAGACTGTAAAATTAAAGAGAGAATGTTCTGGTCAGTGTTGTGTTTTATGCGCTTTGTAACCTTCGGATAAAACACTTTACAAAACCACTTGTATTGTTGTAATTCCATTTCTTTAATAAAAGAAATAAATCGTTGCTCTAAAAAGAGCTCATGGAATTAGTTATGGTTCTCGTTTGAAGGACTTACAACAAAATAAGCCACAACTCAAGTTTCTAGCTAGTGTTTGATATTTCAATAGACATATATTTAAAAAAGTAGGCATACATTTAAAAAAAAATTACCCTCGGCAAACAGTCAGAATATGTTGTAACACATCCTATGGAGGGGAGTTGCAACAGCCACAAATTTTCCTGATAAAGCATCTATTGCGTTAATTATTTTGGCACCAACGAATGGGCTAGGGATCGCAGAGTCCGCAAACTATTGTGATCCTAATTCCTAACTAAAGTCAACTATAATTTCACATTTTATAATGATCACACCTTCACTGCGTAAGTATCACGAATTTTACTTTCTTCATGGGGCCGACGATTACTTGGTCGTACGTTCGTCACGCATGACTGTGTCCGGCTATTTAACCGATCCACTGTGGACACGCTCCGTAGCCGTATACGGCTACCTAACCACAGGGCCTGTTCTGGTTATATAGCCGTATACGGCAACGGAACCCTGGGGTTAGGTAGCCGTATACGGCTACGGAAACACTCCCTT
>JAMKCH010060160.1:0-18029 GCA_023653785.1 Ophioderma brevispina
AACTTGAGTTACCCTTACAGTAGAACTGAAAAAATAAAGGCATCATTGTGTGTCTGCCTTAAGGCAGAAAGAACACATAGGGATCAATTGTCAACGTTGTTGTTGGCTGTTGTTGAATGGCTGTTGTTGTGTATGTTGTTGTTGTCTGTTGTTGTTTGTCGTTGTTGATGTGAAAAGGGTTAACTTTTGCCTGTACTTATCAACATACTTTGATGGATTTAAACCAAACTTAAATGGGTCACAGGTGCAACATAACATCCATATCTGCTGGATGAGGTTCAAAGGTCATGTGAGGTCAAGTTGTTCTAAAATAGCGAAAATGTAAAAGATAACCCATTTGAAAGTTGAATGTGGACAATTGGAACCAACTTGCTCAGGTGCACAAATGGGATCCCTCATTTGTAATGCGTCACAGGTCCACCTACCAAGGGTTTTCACAAGGTCACCTACCAAGTTAAAAGGTCATGTGAGGATCAGTGTAAGAATGTAAAATTGAAAAGTGAAGTTCATTTGGAACCAACTTGAGTGTATGCAGTTTACTGACGTAATCCCTCATTGGTTTATGACGTCAAAGGTCCAATTTATAATCAAGGTCAAAAGGTCATACGAGGCCGATTCATTCACAAACCACGACGGCCAGGCGACACCAGCAGTCCGAGAAGATGTATTTTTTTTTTACTTTTAACATTAGTAGTCAATAATATTTTAATAATAATATAGCTTTAAAACGAGGGATACATATGCAGAAGCATGTCCATTATTTTACAGTCTCATGTTTTTCATGTTTTCTAACAGCATTCTCTTGCATGGTGCGTAGAATATGGTCAAGCTTAAAATTACAATACTACAAGACGTAATTAAGTGGGTGTATCATGACCCTATGACCCGGAAGAATATCTTCAAGACCTGTTACAGGTGGTTAAATGGTGCACTATACAGACAGTAGCTTCAAGACTTTCTCGACAATATGATCATGTGAAGCAAGTTGAAAGACTTCGAGACTTATTGCTTCAGCAGTATAGATTGAGTCAGCATCAAGGACCAAAAGGGAAGCATAAAAAAGAACCATATGTGGCTGTTATTGTGGTGTAGGGGAGGAAAGACAGGTATGTCACTCACACAGCTGTTTGAAGGTCTCATTTATTCTGACAAAACCAGATAAACCAAATATATAGATCGGGGACACAGTTTTGACTGGAGTTTTGACAACTGATTTGAAATATTATATTCACCTAACTACATCCTGTGTTAAATTTTTATGAAATTTCTTATTGCGGCCAGTATGAATTTCTCTCAAAATCGAGTAACACGTCCTTTCTATGGAGAATGGCCCCCCAAATTGTTTCCCCAGTTTCTCCCACTGGCTGAAGGAAAATGCAGATATTCAAGCTAATAAATATTAAATATATTAAAAAAAATCCCAAAATTTTGGAAAATCAGTGATTTTGGACCAAATGTGGTTAAAAATCTCCAAATTTGTATTCCCCCTAACTTTTACTTTTGCTGCCCCCCAAATACTCACCCCCCCCCCCCCAGAAAACAGCGGTCAGGTGCTGCAACTGGAAGATGTATCTGCTGTGCACCCACTGTCTGTCTACTCACAAAATCCTAGCTGTATGCTTCATGCACATAATTGGTAATAGAGGTCGCAAATCAAATATGGCTCCGCCAATAAAATGGCAAATTGGTTTCAGTGTTTGACTATTTTGTTCTTTTGGCTAAAAAAAATCACTAAAGTTATAGACATGAGTGCATGGTAAGTTAACATCGCAAAAGATACACCCACTCATAATGAGGGGGGGAACTTACACTCACAAAGGAAAGTTTATATTACAGATATGACCTGCGTCACAAGAATTTTAATTATTATTAGGTGCTCAAATCTGTGATGTGGAGGACGAATAGTGTGTAATTCCTCTGAACCTCTACCACCAATTTGACTTTCTACATTTGCCATCGATGAATACACCAAGATCCCATGTGGCATTCTGGCTGTAGGTAGGTTAAAGTATAGAAAAAGAGATAATCCTAACAAATTAATAATTTCTTATGTTAATCAACAGGAACAGTAGCGTAAGTAGGGCGGGGGATGTTGGGGGGTGCCACCACAAGAGCTTTTGACCAGGAAGAAAATCTTGAAAATCATGCTAAAAGCCACTCTTTTTTGCCTGCTCACAGAAATTTTCACCGTCCACCCAGAAGAATTTGCCTCAAAGCCACCCCAACTGGAAAAATCTGCCTCCAAACTGGGAAATCCCCCCTACTCCTGTAGGACTAGCCTGGTTTAAACCCAATCTAAAGTTATTCCCCTTTCATACTACCATTCCAGGTCTAGCAGATTACATGGGTTCCATGCACCATAAAAACTAAATTCTATAACATGATTTTCTCTACGACAATCTTAAAGAATGTTTATGTTACCAAAATCAAATACTGTGCCAAGAGTCCGTTTTGGCAGCGATCTTGGATCTCAATAATCAGTGATATAAAGTGGTCCGATTTAGTTGAGTATATATTAAAATTTGTCTCATCATAATGAACTTGAAAATAAATCTTTGGCATATACTCTGTATGTTGGATATTATCGATATGGATGATATGTTGAAATGTGATAAAGGTAATTTAACTTTGATTGTTATTTTAGTCGGGCGAAACTTTCAAATGCAAAATGGATCTTGATAGAATTGTGTTAGTGGTTGGTATGAACCCCATATAAGAACTTTTCCGTCTTTTACAACTTCTGCCGTCTCATATTGCGTGGCATGCATCTATGTCACTGTGAACCGAAGGTCTGGGTTAGATTCTCCTTTAAACCAAACCTTTTAGTTGTGGTTTTGTAAAGACTTGACCTCAATTGAAAAGTTGAAGTTCAATTGGACCAAACTTGTGTCATAGGTGCACCACGGGATCCCTCGTATGTTGATGATGTGGAATGTTACGGTTTGCCAAGGTCAAAAGTCATTTGAGGTCAGTTGAAAAATAGCTAAAAGTAAATTGACCTCATTGAAAGTTGAAGTTCTAACTTGAATCATTGGTGCACCATTGGATCCCCCATATGTTGATGAGGGTCAAGGTGTCATGCCAAGGTCAAAAGTCATGTGAAGGTTAAGTTATAACTAGCGCCACCGCTTATATTCCTTTGAATGAGCCAGCGCGAAAGCCGAGAACTTCAAAATTCTATTTTATTATGCTATATATTTGGTTTGAGCAATTACAACAAAATATCTGAGTCAGACTTGAACAAGTGAATACGCCCTTTGAAATAATTCAACAAGTTGCAGACAGAATAAGTCCCTTGTGTGAACCCCCCTGAACTCTTTGTTTACCTCTTCCACTCCATTTATCCTCAACCCTCTTATTTTCAGGTGACTATTTTTATGTTACAGGGTTGCGACAACAGCGGAGTTCCATAGATATGTGAAAGAGACGACCCAGATAGTAACAAATGGCAATTTAGGCTCCTATGCCGTCTGCACGCTCCAGTCATAAAATGGTTGTAAAGTCAAGATGTCATTTATGTTTGTTGGGGCAACAAGTTTTGGATGATAAGAGAAGATATCACTCAAGGGCAGAGCAGATTATTGGCTTATGACATACAGGGAATACATGGAAGGTTCTAGCATCAAAATTATCTTCACCTCGTTCAAATTATGGCTGTTGCATCCATAAAAACATCTGTATTCATTGTGGAAAAGCAGGTGTCTGAGACAGGCAATATTCGGAAAGGTACGCGAGCCACACATAGTTGAAGCTTTGTGAATGTCATAACAGAGGAAGTACTTTAAAGCTTGGCCCAGCACTATCTATTGACGGGACTTGTTCCTTCGTGTTGGGTGATCTAATATATGTGAGTGGTGGACATGAATTTTTTGTGTTGGACACTACAAATATTTCAAAAGCCCCTCAAGTCTTAACACACGAACTGATACCTGGAAAACCCCCAATGCCCACATACAATGACGAGAGCTGATTATATTCAGGGATGATACGATTTCATAACGTTTATATAAGAAAGAAATAGATTGGACAAAATATGCATTGATATTGGCATTGGACGGTAACGTATGTTAATAAGTAATACGCAATATTTTTAGACGTTACGCGCGACCATTGGATTGATTCATTTTATGGGAGGGTTTGTGCATCTTTTCCTTATGAACCATTACTGCATTGAATTTCATGATTCTGATGTATAAATTAGAATTTGGTTAATGTTTTCAGTATTTTAGTTTTTCGTGGCAGTGGCAAATCAAGGCACTTGCGTCAGTTTGACCGTTTGACCAGACTCAATAATGGAACGCCCCCAGCGGGTCTTCACCATTATCGTCGTCAAACTGCACACGTGTGCATTGAGTTTTTTGGCAAATGCACTTGAGCTAATATATGCAGACATAACCTCTAATTAATGTAGTCTTTTTATCACTTAACTAGTCAACTGGTACCTTAACATTGGTTACCATCAAATGGATTATTCTCATTGTGTGCTGCTAAAGACTCCATGCAAATCTTCTCGTATTCTAGGTAAAATATACTGTGCTTGGTAAATTACCATTTTGATCTAAAAAGATTTTGAGGGGAAAATGATATGGGTAGGGGTGGGGCAAATTAAACATTTTTTTCAAATCTCTATTTGAACGAGTATATTTTATGGCCATCTCAAATGAATTAAAAAAAACAAATAAAAATGGCCACCACAAACAAAAACTTCATCTCTTGTTCACTCAAAAGTTTAATTTTTGCAGCGGTCTCATAAACTATTGTGATTAATTAGCATTTCGTGAACCAGTAAGAAAGGAAGGAAAGAGGGCAAACAAGGGAGGAGGGGAGGGAAGGAGGAGTGGACCGGACCTTTACTCCCCCCAGTCAACAATCAATGCCACTGGCATGTCTCCCTTGGTGCCAAGGTGGCCAAGGCCAAATTAAATACAACAAAAACAACCTATAAACATTATATTCATGTATTCAATCAGATCAGTTACGTATGTCGTAGAGGCGACCATAAAAATGGCACAACTCGTCTAATGTTTGATTAGTCGCCCAAATCAACATTGACTGTCTTATCTGACGTTTTTACTTTTTTGAGATTTTTGCATGTACTTATCATAGTTAGGTCTATACATGCACAAATGTTGCAATCTTATTAGTGAATCTAATAATGAGATATTAATAAGAATTTTTGGTATCAATAAGCTCAAAACTGCATATCGTGATTTCACATACTGTCTTATGTTTTCAGTTACACGTAATTTCATTAGGCGTATAATTTTTAACGCTGTTCGTAAAGCAAGCTGTTTACGTTTTTCACATACAGATCTATGTGCGTCTTATCTACCTTTGTGGGTGAACATGGCGTGGTTCACATAGAGATCTATCTGAAAGCATGGTAACAGTGAATTTAGCGTAATATGTGAAACTACGATTCTTTTTTGCGTTCACATAAAGATTATGACTTTGTAGCTTTATATCAGGAATACAATGCAACTTTCAAAACTCAGCAAGGTTAAAACTTCAACTTCAGAATGTTTTCTCATAATGCCAAAATTAAAAAGTAAAATTGTAAGTTTAATTCATAGTACAAACATGAAATCTCCCGGTAGAATTTCATTGGCGATTTCTTGAAACGGCATTTCGTCAGATAAGACAGCTGTGATGTGGGCCGACGAATTAATATTCGGGATACGATAATGATTCAACGGCTGCTGGAAACGGCCTTCCAATATGAAATAGCGCAATATAGCGCCATGTACTCGTATATATGTTCTTGATATGATGTGGTTGTAAACCTGGTAATATTTCCTTATAGGAAGTGGATTCAATGTAATCAAAAGTATAACGTCCTATATTTAAAAACATTAAATTTTTTTATAACCAAAATAAGGCTATCCATAAACTTGTATTAGATCTGCCAAAAATTTTTTAAAGTAATATGTTTTGTTGGCTATTGAGTGAGGTTTTCCTTTTGCCGTTTTCGTTTTTTTTTTTTCTTGTGTCTTTCTTGTCAGTTTCATAGGGATTGAGTTTTGTATGTCAATGTAAACAGAAAGTGTATTATGGTTGGGTGGTTTTGATGGAAGAAACTGAAAATTGTTGCAAGATCTCAAGTTCGTCATTCCTTACAGGACGGTGATGAACAATTCATCAGTGTATCTCTTGTAATCATCAGTGCTATATCTTGTAATTGGTTGTAATGTAAACATTTGTTTTCTGCATGGAGAGCGGATCAGTGCAAATAATAAGTTTAGTTCATATAAGTTTTTGAACCAAATTAGGCTGTCAAAAAAAGAGGAAACCTGTATAGATTGCCAAAATTGTTTCCTAAAATAAGAAATAAGAAATGTTTTATTAATTAAAACTTTTTATTTTTTTTATTTTTTTTATTTTTTTTATTTTTGTTATTTTGTATGATTTTGGGAGCCAGTACTCTCTTTACGACGAAGTGAACCCAGGCGATCATTATTACAGTGGAAGAACGAGGCCGGAGGCCGCGTTCTTCAAGCAAAAAATAATGGTGTTGTCGCCAGGTTAAACTCGTGTTAAAGGAGCACTGGTTCCAAATCGTTATACCTTGATTTCATTCTTAAACAGCTTTACATTTAAGGTCATCTTTAACCCAACTTCACGGCTTTAACGGCCTTAAATACAACAAGAAAGGACTGCCACCCTCCAGGGACAACAATCGAACAACCCATTAAAACGCATGATTTATACGCAACAAGACGTAACTTTGGCAGGCACGCGCGAAACGTAGCAAAATGCGGTATGACGAGAGCGCTTCAACCTAAAATAACGTCAATACACAACGCATACTACCTGGGTTCAATTAAAACGAATTGAACCCGGCCATCAGCCTAATGAAATTGCTTACATTTTCAAGCTGTGTAAGAATAAGAGATAATATAAAAGTGTGTGATTTTTATCTCCCTGGCTTGAAAAGCAGTAGGGGGATTTTGTGATAGCGCAAAACTCAGATACCAAACTGCGACCCCAGTGGCAAGCTACGATGGCAGGCAGGAGATACAGGCCCGTTCCAGGGACGATGTTTTGCTTTGAAAGTGGGATCAGGGTTATTAAAGTCATCAAATGACCTGGTTAAGTGATATCTGAAAACATTGACCTTCTATAGCTCACCCCTACTAACTGAGAAAGTTTAAAGAGAAAGCATTTTCATGAAAAGAGCCGATTAAATTCCCATAATGTACAGGTGGTGAGTTGTTTACATACTCAGAGACATATTAGACCTGGGTCATACGACGATGACGTGCATTTACTACAATAAATTCAATGTCGTACTTAAACGACATTTGATTATCACCATCATCAAATGGGTTCACATGATTACGACATCGCATTAATACAATGTCGTAATTACTACGAGATGGGATTATAATTCATCTCAATGTATTTCATATTATAGTTATACATATTACAAAAAAACCGACGACATGCGGTCATACAGGTTTTATGCAGAAACTTAAAATTTTTTTTTTTTTTTTCCTCTACTACATAAATTCCAAGCAACAACGGAAATTCTCAATCGTTCACTTTTCTAATGCGACACGACGTATTGTTATAAATTCCGGTCACACGATACGACAGCAAAATTTATTGTAGTAAAATGCGATGCGTCGTTTCGTGTGACCCGGCCTTAGTTATAATTGCCTCATCCACCAAGGCACAGTTCAGTGGGTGTACTTGTACATAACATTGACCATGAACGGACCTTGTGTGATCTGGGTATCATATATCATACACAAAAACCAGGGCGTGTGTTTTCTAAATACATTGTGAATGAAAAATCTACTGAACCGTGCCAAAGGAATTGAGGATTTTACTAATTCATAGTGACGATTTAGAGAAGGACTATGAATAGCTATGGGAGGTCAAAAGGAACTCTCCATCCCACATTACCAATGCATTACACCTTTTTTGAGTGATTTGATTCTCTTCCTCTTGGCCATAAAATATGGAGCATAGTTAACGCGTATGTGTCTTACAATAATTTTTCTTTCTCCATCTCCTCCCAGAAAAAGCAATTAAATTCCTTTGGGTGAAACAAACTCCAGTTTGTCAAGCATATGCCTAACATATTATGTTTTCTTTGTTTCTTCTGACAGCGGATGGATTGGGGCACATTTCGAACAAGTTCTACTGGTCGATGAATGATAATCGGGCATTTTGAGACCGATCCCTTTTTTAAATGACACTTGGAAGGAATTCAGCCGTTGTTTCAAACCGACTACTCAAAATGGAATTCCTCTGCCTCTTATTTGTGATAGTTATGGTTACCGTTTCGCGCCCACTAATCGATTAAAAATACGGCCGTTTGATGTATGTAGGACAAGCAGAGGGAGTGTAGGTTTAAAGTACCAAGACGAAGAGAATGGATGAATTTTTCAGCAAAATATGAATAAGATGTTGAAGCCAACAGCGTGATGACCAGTTAGGTTTACTGCACTTAAATAAAAATGATATTTTGTTGATGGTATTAGCATCACTCTGTGTTTCTAGATCAGCAGAACAATGTGAATTGTCAACGGACAAAATCAGAAACAGTCTCATTCAGGGGCGGCGCCAGGTGTAAATCATATGGATGGGCGAAATCATAGGAGGTGGCGAAACATACCCATAACCTCATACAGGTGTCTCGAAAAAGTTCCCTCCAGACAATCAATTCCTATGCCTTGTTTGCTTAAGCTTTATATTATGAAAATATGTACTCTCTTTTTAACATATTGGTGAAAACAAGAAAGAAAACGGTGAAAAAATACCAAACAATGACTATTTCCCTAAAAATGATGCAAAACCAACTTTGTCCACGGCTAGGCAATAGCAGAGGAATATGTTACATTGTAAGTCCTTATGGATTTGAGCACACGTATTCCTCAGCATTTAATTAATGTGTTCACAAGTAATGCCTAAAGGCACCTGAAACATCACTTAATTCAATATTTGTTCTTCTTTCCTAATGAAGTGACCTAAATAATCCCTTCACCCGTCTTCCCATCATAATGCAAATATGATTTGGTTAAAGCGTACTTTCAATAATGTAAAAAACATTGGGCGTGACTCCTACAATGGAAACTGCTCTTGGGTTAAAAGACCATCCTTCATCGTGAAGGGTAAAGTTTTCCCCTTCCCACAAAATAGGGTTCCCAGTAATATGGCACTCAAGAGGCAGCAGAGAACAAAAAAATTCTCGTCCTAGAGCATGGCAATACTCTAAAAAGGTGCAAGGAGAGAGATAATGGTCGTCAAAGAACAACCAATCACATAGCCGCAATAATGCTTGTAACAGTGCTAGAGAACTGAAGAATGAACTCTAGAACCAGCAAGGAACCTTGAATTTTGTGAAGTATTTATTGTTCTGGAGGGGTCTATAACATTTTTATTTTGGTGAATATTTGCATCCATGGTTTTCCTCTGCTATGCTAGCCGGGGACAAAGTAGTTTGCATCATTTTTTAGTGGAACTAGTCAATTGGTTGGGTTATTTTTTCACCGTTTTCTTTCTTGTTTTTCACCATATGTTCAAAGAAGTACATATTTTCATCAATAAAATTAAAATAAGGATAAAATTGATTAAGTAGGCAAAAATATGGCCGTTTCTGTCTGGAGGAACATTCTTTTTGAGACACCCTGTAGGGTAAAAAGCCCCTACTTTTTACACCAATTTATTGCTTAAACCCAGTGGTTTTTTTTTCCTGAATTTGTTGAATCTCTCAGGGGAAGGGCGGGGCCCCCCTTGGCCACCCCCCTGGCCGCCGCCCCGTCTAATTGTCTCAGCAGTGCTGGCAAGAGAGCAATGTGCTACATTGAGCCTTGTTGTAAATTATATTATTGATTTTTTTTTTTTTAAAATTAGGTTAAAAACGCGTGTTTTTTTGTTTTTAATCTCTGTCAACTTTCTCAGACTTCACCAAACAGATTTTGGTGATAATATTATTAGTAATGTTTAACCTTATTTAAATATTTAAAATCACGTTTCAATCTTAAGGTTAAAACTTACATGTTTAAGCCACCAATTCTTAAAAGAGTAAAAACAAAAAAAAACGTTGAAGGTTAGTTCTTCAAGATTTCATGAATTAAAAGCATCAAATGTCGTTTGTAGCAGATGTGAAGATCTACTCTTGGCATGATGCGTACTCGTGAAGATAAGCAGTGTGCTCATTGTTGATGTGATGCAGGCTGGCCTCTGACTCAGCACATTGGTGAAGGCCACAGGGTGCCGCCATTGGACACTTGCGTCCAAAACTTATTTTTAACTACCACGCGTATGTACAAAGGGGGCGGTGGCTTTAGCAGGCTTCCGCTGTACTACACCAGCATGAAAAGTGTGATTGGGATACCGAATTCCAGAATACTCTAATACCGTTATTTAGACATTCGAAGTTGCACACCTTTCAGACTTTAGTATGATGCAGACTTAGTGACTGATGAAATTCATCAACCGTAGTCCGCGCAAAGGCACAAGCGCAAAGATGAGTGACACTTCCGAGCTCGAGACTCTACCTATGCCATCTAACGTCATCGGACATAGCAAAGCTGGTTTTCTGATGCCGCCCACTGCATAATTGGGCTCATTGGGTTATGTACCCTAGCTGTCAGAGCTCTGGTAATATTCCCACCGCGGAAGCTCCAAACCGAGTGTGATGAATGAACGTGAAAATTGATTTACGGGAATCATCAGACAATCACAGTCAATTCCCATTGAATTGTTGTTTCCCTGATGCAGGGCCACATCGACCTCAGGGCTAGAAATTTCGGGCGAGAATCCGAGGAATCGATTCTCGCAAAGCTTCTCGTAAACTGATTGCGTGAATCAAAGTTGATTCTCGTATACTTTAGAAATTAACATAGTAGCGAATTAAATGATTCTCGCCAAATTTGTTGTTGGGAATCCAGACTGATCTGCACTCAGCACAAATTCCTACTCCTGGACCTCTTATTTCAACTGGTGCTCACACCACTGTTGTGCTTTCTCAGAAACTCCTATTTTTTTTTCTCTCACCTGCAAGGATTGGCGGAATAGACCCTTCAGTCCTCAATTCCATCTGGCCGTCTGGCATGTTTACAAAGGTTAATGTTTCGAGAAGTCCAATGATACCGCAATTGGGGTCATAGATGCCTTTGGGAACCTCTACAGATAATGAGGTCATGGGTCATGATACGAGGTCAGGTTCTAAAACAGGGTGAAACATCTATCAGGCCACCATTTGAGCAGTCAAATTGCTTCAGACTTGTGTCATAGATGCTCCTTGGGAACCTTCAATAATGTCATTGAGGTCAAAGTGGTCATTTAAGTTTAAAATGGACTGAAACCGTCAAATAGGCAAATGAATTTGAGAAATTTGAAGTCCATTTGATATATCAAAACTTGGACCATCATGCAAACATGGGAACCACGATAATAAGGTCAAGGTCACTTGCAAATGTCATCGATAGGTGGTTTCATCAAAAATATGAGTAAGGAAATATGGTCCAAAAACATGCGACACTAGTGGGTTCTTTGAACCACTTGTATGTTTTACTTACTGCCATCTAATGAATTAATATGCAAGTGATCAGTATTCAAAGATGCTATGTTTTAAAAGTGTTAAGTGTTAAACTACTTTTAAGAAAAATTAAAATTCTTGTCATATGATATAGAATCCATTTTGAACTTGGCCGGTACAGAGATTTATTCTTCAATCTATCATTGATTCATTTGTTATTAATTTTAAAAGTTTGTCCTTACACACCTGCTGTAATGGTTTGATGATAAAACCTTCATTAAATGACCCATCTAAAGAGTAGACATAAGGGGTGGCAGTTAAAGGGGATCATCATGTAGAAATGCTGAAATGATGCTGCTAAATGGAAATGAATTTGCATTCACTAACCAACATCAGTAAAGATTCTTTAGGTGTGGGTGCCATTTGGGGGGACTCAGGATAAGTAAGTTAATTTCATGTAGGGTCTTATAAAAAGTATATATTTGCTAGGTTACGACCCTTAGTTAAAGCTCTATAGCCCATAATGGTTCAAGGTCATCATGGGGTAAATTTACCGCAATGCTCAGATTTTGGTTGAACTGGTGTAAGTTGTATTGTTTCACATAGAATCCAAAATGTATTATTTACAGTGTGTGACATTTGGTTGGCTAATTACATAGTCAAAATATAGCAAGGGTCTTCATGGTCTATGGGGGTCAACACCGAAACTTTTCCATGGATGTCGTAATGGGTGATATCACAAAAATCATTTAAAAATGCATTATCTGTTTCAGTATGACAAAGGATCATTTGACACCACTTTTGAAAAACATCGAGTCATTTACCCCCAGGGTTATCCTTGACCTATTATGGGGCTATACCGCTTTAACTTAAGGTTTGAACCAAAGGCAAATAATATACTTTTTTTTTCTATCCTTAGAAGTGACGGAGCTTTAATAGTGTAATTAAAACACAATTTAACTCCTTTAAATTTTTTTTCCCTGTACAACATTTCCCCCCTATTGAAGAGGGTCTATCAGTCTTACAATTTGCAACGCCCCCATCATTTTTCTGACCTTTTTCGGCCCTATTGAACCCCAAACAGCCACAAAATCATTTTAGCATGAAAATACTACGGGAATAAACACCAAACCACTCCTATAAGGTTACAAGTTTATTCTGAAATTATGTTCCTTACATCGCGTTGTAAATCTGACTATTATTATACTGACACTCTTCGTTAACAGCGCCCTTTCAAATGCTGGCTGATAGCGCATTCCTAAGATTCATTAAAATCTAGAATTACCACGAAATCTAGAAATTCTCTCTCTATATTAGTTATAACATCCATAAGTTTTGATAAAAGGGTAATTTAAGTTTCAATTATGTTTCAAGTTGTGATAGAAGGTAATGATCTGATATTAATTTTTTTATTTGTAAACCTGCTTAAAAATCAATATGGCAGCCACAATGGCCACTAAGATTTCAAAAAATGTCAATACTTATCTGTAATTAGTATTTAGTACCTACCAGAATTTACATAAAAGTGTAAATAGGTACCAGATAATGTCTCTAACCATCACATTTTTATTTGGTTAAACATGTTTAAATATTCATAACTATTTAAATGGGGTCAATACATTACTAGTATACACCATATTGAATTGTATGCAACGGTTAAAAAAAGAGAAAAACCAGATCATTACTTTCTAACATTTTTCTTAGAGTAGTCAAAGACAAATATATTGTTGTCATTACATTTGCATTTAATTCAAAGCCTAAGTTTTAGTTATGTCCAAAAATATCTAGCACAGATATACAGCTATGGCAATGATAATTTCCAAATATCTTGAAAGTAAAGTGGCCATATTGACCTTTTTTAAATTTTAAACATGTCTCACTTTAAAAATCAAAATGTCATAATAAGCTTTAATGTTCAAAGCACTTTATCTCAACATTTGATAAACAATTTTATAGTAAATTTGTGGATGATATCAAATAATATTACAATAATATTCAAAATCTTGCAAGGTGGCCATTTTGTATGGGCTACCACTTGAATCGTAAGTAGGTTAAAAAATAAAACGGAGTTTCTTCTGATGTTCCAAGATAATACATCTCACTATACTTTAATTACACTTGTTTGGTGATCCTTGGATGATAGATATAGCCAATTAAGTTTTAAAGTTTGGAAGGTGGGCAATTTTGAAATGTGAGCATGTTAAACAAATGGACAGATTTGATTGTTCTATTAAGGGGAAGCTACATTTTCTGTACTTTGTAGTTTACACTTTTGCTGTAACATTATGGATTACAAACGAATATACACTGATAATTCAATAATTTTTATATGTTTCGAATTGCCATATTGGCAGCTATCCGAATTGTATGTTTTGGAAAGCAAATGCTGCCATAATAAGCTTTCTAATAGCCAAAGAAGGCCATATTTTCCATATTCATGTCTGTTTCTTTTCTTTAACTGATTTTAGATTAATATAACCAAATATATAAAAAAACCAAAATCTTAAAAAAACCCAAAAAGAAAATTTTAGATTTTAAAGGTCTCAGAAGGGGCCATGCATATTGCTTACCACCCCCACCTTGAATTTGTAGCATTGACAAAACAAAAATACCATTTATGGATTTTAAGGGTCGAAGGCTATAGGTTCCCTTCATACTTTAACAAGAAGGACAGAAGGAACACCACTACTACACTCGCTCGTCAAAAGAGCTCTATTGGCTACTGATCAGTGAGCATGTTGTCTTTAAGCTTATGCTCTTACTTACAAGGTACGATCTGTCCGAATACCTCTCTTTGCATATTCCCTGGCAGGCCACTTGTGGTCTTAAGATGACAAGACGCTCCTTACTGTTCCTCGTACAAAAGATGTCAGTGATTGCATGGCTTTCACATGCGGCCCTAGCCTATTGGCACTCTTTCTTTGTGCCCATCTCTGTTTTTGCCACTCCAGGTTCGTCGTTACTTTTAAGAAAGAGTGAATTTTCTCACCTATTTCCAAAGAGTTGAGCCTGTCCTTAAAGACACTATCAGTGTTTGCTAAGGCAGAAAATCTAAAAAATCATAAAAATCATATTTTTTTGCCATTTATGTATGAACAAGTACAGGTATCCATCCTAACATACCCTGCAAAGATAAGAACCAGAAGCAACCTAATAGGACAGAATCGGAAATTTGTAGTCATTACTGTCCGTTTCGGACACTTACTACACACGTATTGAATGTGGAGAATCGTACTTTGGAACACTGCCTGTTTTCTTTCCTTCCTTTTCCTGTCATTCTTCAGTTGGAAAAGGTAACTTATTAGAATTCTACAGACTTATCATTCACTTTGAAGCTATTCCTATTCCTTCCTGCTGCAAATTCAATATTTTCAAATCAACTGATAGTGTATTTAACATTGGCATATTTGTTTTCATGTAATTGTTTATAATTAGATTGTGCTGTGGCTTAATACTATATATGTTTTTTCCTCAAGTTCATTATTCTCAAATCTATCATATTGTAGCGGGATGCGGGAGCGCCCCGGAGGACCGCGGGTAAGTTGCAAGGGGCAAACCTGCCGCTCTTTCTGATGACGCACGTGCAACTCGGTAAATCAGTTTCCCAAGAATTTTATTTACACAAACCAGCCTTCGTCTTGTCGTCAGATTACATCACAACGTCAAGTACCTATGGTAGGATACAGCAGACTGCGAGTACCTGGTCTTTATAAACTATTAACTTAGTTACACACTTTACTTTGCATACCTAATTTACATACCTTTACTCCAACCACTTTTTTGGGCGAGGTTACCCCCTCTAGGCACTGGCCGGCAATCGTAACATACACCATATGACACCTTGGGTGCATCTGTTTGGATTTACACACTAGAGTTGTGATATCTGATACAACCCAATAGGAAAACACTTTTTTGGCAGAGGTTCCCCCCTCAGCACTGGCCGGCAATCGTAAATACAACTATATGACACCTGGGGTGCGTATGTTTGGATTTAACACCCATAGGAGTTTTGATATCTTATACACACAATAGAAACACTTTTTGGGCAGAGGTTCCCCCCTCTAGGCACGGCCGGCAATCGTAAATACAACCATATTACACCTGGGGTGCATATGTGTGGATTTACACACTAAAGTTTTAATAATTCTAAATATAACAATACAAATGGCAAAAATCATTTTTGGGCATAGGTCCCCCCTCTGGCCACTCTGGCGGTCAATCGTATTAAATACAACCATATGAACACCTGGGGTGGCCATATGTTTGGATTTACACCAATGGTTTTATAATCACTTTTAAACACTCATATATAATAATAACATTTAAAAGGAGACCCCAGTGCCCAACACAGACACTTGCTTCTTCGTGAGACATCGTCGCCACACATATTGCCATACACCTGATATTCATCGTCCCATGGTTACTCAACTCCATATGATGCGCATGTGATCACCTTTTTATATTTATTGAAGGCTAGCCCTCACCTACCAACAAGACGCCGTCACTACCGTGAGGTGCCTGCCTTTTTTGCATTCATTTGTCACATTATATTTATTGAAGGCTAAGCCCGCACCTCCCACAAGACACCGAGCACTACAGTGAGGTACCTGCCTTTTGCATTCATTGTCACATATTATTTATCGACATTAATGGTGAAAACATTATAATTTGTGACATTTGGATGTGACACGTTTGATTGTGACATTTGGATGTGAAACATTTTAATTTTAATTTTGACATTTGGATATGTGACCATTTATTTTTTGACATTTTGGAATGTGACCCATTTTCAATTTTTGACATTTGGATGTGACACATTTAATTTGTGACAGTTGGATGTTTTAAACATTTTAATTTGTGACATTGGGATACGTACTCATTTATTTGTGCATTTGATGTGACCCCTGTCTGGTCATGGAACCATCAAAACATCCAAATCTCATCTACCGTCTTCTGCCTGAACTAAAAACGTGGTTAGTAACATAAAATAACGAATTTTACATGGCTGTATATTTTATTTTCTCACACCAACCTCCCCTACTTCTGTCAGCCATTCGCGATGATGTGAGTTACAGCCAGGTCTAAAGCTACACATTTAACACTAACTCAAAGGGGAGGGGCAATATTTCCCACAATCTCATCATCTACAACAATAATAAATCCATATACGTCTATTACATAGATCAGTTTTATATTATTCCATGAGAGCATGTTCCTAACTATCCCTACAGAACGGTAATTATCTTAATTGAAGTTTAAATATTATTCCATCAAACTCAACATGACAATAATTTAATTAATTCACCAAATCCATAATGCAGTAGGAAGTGATGACTTCTAAAACTATTGATACAAGGAAATTTGTCCATGTGCCTTATAAGTTAATTTTAAAATATTTAGTATTTATTTATTCCCCATATGAATTCAAAGCAATAAAAAGAAAATAACAAACTTCCTATCATTAACGGAACATCAGCCTTGTCTTCACTATAGAATCTAATATTATTACCTATCAACTGGATTTTAACTTCTCCTAACTAAACAATTGAAGCGAAAATAAGTTTTAAATATGTCTTCATCGTCCTAACTTCATTAAAAGCTTCACATAATAACACACATCTTATATTTCTTTAACTCCCTATTATTGGCAGTTGCGGTCGCATTGCAAGTACCATACGTGAATGACCTAGAGTTTACATAATTAATCTTCATGAATTAAGAGAATATTTAATCATGTCGTGATCTGTCCTACTTCATTACAAGTTTAAAAAATATCACATACAACATAATTCTTTTCTATTCTCCTAATTATTTGCAGTTCAGTGCGCATGTGCATTACCATACAGTGAATGACCCCTTGAAATTTACATATGGACCGTGATAAATTAACAACGCAAAAATCAAAGAGAGAGAGATTTCACACGATGTCATTTTTCACAAAACAAAATCTTATTATTTTTCCAAAACTACTAATATTTTACAAATCTCATTTATTATAATTTACTAGTCAACATCATTACTGAAGATAATATCTCACAAACCACAGTCTCATCAGTTTGATTGGGACCCCACACTGCATGCAAAACGACAACAAAAAAAAAAAAACCAACAAAACAAAAAAAGTGTGATTTTGTAATTCAAAATTCAATTGCCGCTATAACTACTTGTCATGACGCATGAAGAAACGACATGGCTTACTCGCATCACACAATAACCGTACCCATTGCTTTTGTACTGGGACATGGACAAGAGGCGCAATCGTGAAAAAACCTCCTTTCTCCCTTTCCCAATCGTTTTATAAATAGCTTGACAACAAACCCCCAACTAATCTCCCATCACTGCAGATATAGTATGCAATTATGATTTTTAATAATTTGAACAAATAATGGAAATCCAATGATTTTTCCCTGAATTTATGTCCATTGACTGTAACAATGCACACTGTCGTTTGCTTCTCTTCTCGTTTTTCACACTAATATTGCACATCTCTCGTAAGACCTATGCCAGATTTAAGATTCAAGATAATTTTATTTCCACA
>JAMKCH010060162.1:0-19432 GCA_023653785.1 Ophioderma brevispina
TAGATTCACACAAAAGAATGTATGGCATAGACCGGTCTCATGAGCCCAGGAATTTTTTGGCATATCCAATGTACCATTTCAGCGATACATTAATTAATCATATTTAATTAGATCAATTGTATCAAAAATGCCCCCCGTTAATTGGCCCACACTTGATAGCCCCAATTTATGATGCACACAAAAGATGAATTGCATTGTTTCCTTTCATGTATGAAGGAATTTTGCCTCTCGTATGTAACTCTTTCAGAGATACAGCAATTAACCATATTTAATTAGCCTTCATTTGCATACCTAAGAAGCCGCAAATATCTTGCACTTTCAAATTGGCCAGAAAGAATGCGCACCATATAGGCTTTCCCATGCAGCGAAGGCATTTTGTGTATCCGATTGTACCGTTTCAATATAGCAACTACGCTGATTTTTGCATATTAATTAGCTCATTAATTTTGCAACGAAATAACCCCGAAATCTAATCAGTCGAGAACTCTTCAGCCCACTTCACCAAGTTACAACAATATACGCCTTACGGAACTCCAGAAAACTTGTTAACAAGCCTTTGGGACGAAATTTTTTTCATAATTTAATAACATATTAAAGTTGGTTGTTCCGATTTAATGATGTCCTTGTGTGCTCTACTTGATTGAAGAGCCTGGCACTTGCACATACGCGCCCCATCAAGTACCGTTGGGACCCAAACTTGCGGTTTTGATGGTAGACGCAATAATTAATGCATGTTGCAACGCCCTATTCAATACTGTGCTAATACAAGTGGTTTACCACTAAATCGGCGTTTTTTGTTTATATCTGGTTTGGTCGCTTGGGAAATGGAAATGGATTCGAGGGCCTCAATTTCAGGCGACAATGAAGAAAAATAATACGGCCTTTCATCTGATAGCAAAATCGATACTACTACCGTGAAATCAGGGTGGTCCCCCAAAGACTATCGGAACAGGCCCCTTTAAGCCTCATATCACAATCAGTTTGTGAACTTGTGGACCGCTTTTTTTTCGTAACCAATTTACATCATCGAGATCCTTCAGGGTAACTCCAGATAAATCTTACACACTAGTGAACACGGACAGACAGACAGCATGACAAACATACAGGCAGAAAAGTGATTACTAATCTCCTGCCAACAAAGTTCAGGCGAGACACAAGGGTAAACCATTGCCATATCATTGTTTGTAAGATGAGCCAGTTTATTTCCCACAGACTACGGTGTTTAAGTAATAGGTCCGCATGTCAAGTGTAATGTAGCTCCGTAAGTCTGTATGTTGATATGTATTAGGTATGTATGTAAATGTGCATATGAAGGATCAAAGGTCCATTGCAACAGTCCAAATGTATTGGAGGTACTTGAAGCTACTGAACTATCCAAAGTACAATGTAACACCCATATTATTTAACACCCCAGGGCTACACATACCATTGGGGGAAAATATCTCGATCACGAAATGCCCCTATACGGGTTAACATTTTGACCACACACACACAGATAAGCACACAGACATACGACCAGATAGCCGGGTCGTGAGCGAGGAGGACCGGAAAAAATATTCCCGTCCAATGTTTTGATATCATTCGAAGCAGAAAAAATCCTCTTTAACCCATTAAAAATCCCCTGAAATCCCCTTTGGGGAAATTTTTTTATGAGTGTTTAAAAGTCGAACTCTTTCTGTTTTCGTGGAATAGCTTTTAGAGCAAGATTCTTTTGATTATGCGGCTGCGGAAATACGCAAATTTGCGAGCGTAGCTTACGCTTACATTAATTGCGCGAGTTTTATACCATAAATGGAATGCGCGTAGATTGCCTCGCGTGCTTTACAGGCTCAATGTTGATATTTGTCCGCCATTAACGAATGAAGTCCAGTCTTGCGAGTCTGATGCAGAAGAGCAGACAGCTGACAGCATCATCACGACAGGCTTCCCCCTTCACAGACCACCAAATCGTATCTCAGGTCTGATGAAATTTGACGGCACCACCAAGGAATGGCTGATTCATAGAGGTTTTGAGATATCTGCTTTTATTCAAAGTTCGGATAAACAAGCTCATGGTTTAAAATGTTTAGTTGACGTAAGGATGGGGGCCTATGGTGTTTTTATAAATAATAAATAATCTTACGAGTACAAGGAGCAACGTTTTGGTGGTTTGCTTCATAGGACATTTCTTGAAAAAATAGAACTGATGGAATTCTCAGAAAGGATAGTTGCCATGAGGAAGATAAGGTGCTGGCTTTCACTTAGTGATCAAGGAGCTTTGTAAGTTCTTACTCAACCCAGGTGTGAGCAATGCAATAGGCCTATAGGAAGAGTGGTGATTTCAACTTTTTCAGATGATTAGGCCTAAATCTGTTCAAATTGATACCCCCCCTACCGGACAAGAATCCACAACTCCCGGCTGTCCTATCCAAGACCCAGAACCGGGCCAAAAGTGGGAGTTTTTAACCTGTGATTTTTAGTCCATTTGAGCCATTTTTGGTCCAGCTTTGAGCATGTTATCACAAAACACAGTTTAAAGTAAACACGTCCTGGTATTTATACTCTATATGTGAGATGTACACAAGTGTGACATTTTAAAGGGTCCGTGCTTATGAAAAATCATGTTTCAACATGTTAGGATAATACGCCGACGTGTCTTAATACTCCTCGAAATGTAAATGAGTGAAAAAAACACCTGTAAGGCTGTAACCATTCAATTAGCTGAAGTGTTTGGGGTTGTTTTTTTGCTTACAAAAATAGTAAAATTTCTACATAAAATCACTCCAAAAAGAGTGAATTTTCGCTCATTTGAGGAGATAAAGGAAGGACACTACTTTTCTAAAACTAACATTACGAATATTATCCATTAATGTAAAATAAATAATTCAAAATAACAAAAAACGACACCCAGGATTTCCCAATGCCCATACTAACACGGCACCATTTCAATTGAATTTCTGGAGAATTGTAAGTGGCTGTTAATTGTTTCAGAAATAGTTCACGCAAATTTTCCATGATTTCGCGCTAAATAGAATGGCCTTGGCAGAACCGAAGCTCCGGCAGTGGGGTTTATTTTATATTTCAGAGTGTCCGAGGAAACATGCAACTTATTTTGGCGGAGCTCTAGTTCCACTTTTAAATGGCGGATTGCAGAGTGATTTGTTTTACGTTTTAAAATCTAGTATTCTCCATGCCACAATGTGTGCTTCGGTTGTGAAAAGGGATGTGTGTGACCGATTTCAAACTAGACGCGGTCAAAGGACGGTTTGGAATGTTCGCTATATTTGCCGAAGATTCGCATTCGATTTAAAAAAAAAAAAGGTTCCGCTATTCCGAATTTGAAAAAGGGTCACTACTCTGAAACCAAATGCCGTGTTTTTCGCTATTCCGAATTTTCAAGAGGTTGCCTACTCCAATTTTGTTTTTCATACATTTGAAACAATATAACTATGATATATGGATACTGTTATAATTCCCAGTGGCCTATTATTATCAACTTTTAGAAAAAAAAATTAAAAAACAAACTTCACACCATACAAAGTTTTTTTCTGTTTTTGGTGGTGCATGACCCACAATCAATTGGTTTTGCTACTACAACACCCCACCCCAGAAAACATAAAACTCTAACATAAAATGCCCCAATACTAAACCATAACTCTAAATCGTGAAACTAAAACCTGATCTTATCATAATTGAGCTATGGAAAACAAATAATCACGAAAGAAAAATAACCCTGCTGAACTTCCGGAATAGAGAACCCGGTATTTGGGTTCGGAATAGCGGATACCTTTATAGATTATTTCTCGGAAACAAACCTTTCTTAAGTTTTTTCTCTGTTTTTTGTTTTTTCTGGTGGTGATGGCACCAATCATATATTGTTTGGCAACATTAACCTTAGAACCCTAAAACCCCTAATCCTCAAACTAGGCTTGATCTTATCATAACTGTCTATACTTCAATCAATTGTTGTCTTTAAAACAAATCGAAATAGCGATTTTTTTTTCTGATACAGAATAAAGAACACACAACTCTGTTTTTCTGAATAGCTAACCTTTGCTTAATTCTGGAAAACGAACCTTTTTAAATATTCGGAATAACGAACCTTTTTGAAATTCTGGACAGGTGAATCTTTTTACATTCGGAATAGCGAACTTTATTTTAGGATTCGGAAAAAGTGACTCCTAAAACCGCGAGCCGTAAAAAACGAACCTTCAGACTAACGAACCTTTGGGGGGGGGAATAATGAAACTGTCGAACATCGAGAAGGACCCGAAAAGCGAACCTTCGATAACAGAGAAAATGAGGGTTCTTGCTCTCTATCGGGACTGAGAGAATAACAGGGCGGTGCAAACCAGTAAAAACAAACAATCAGGTTCTGTAGCCAAGAAACTTGTTCTTTGTAGAACTGTTACTGTAAACCTAAAACACTTAGGCCTAAAGAATGCTTCAAACCCTTCAAAGTTCGTTATAGAAACCTAGTTCTATGCATACGGGACAAAAAGGGTTCACCTTTCTTTATAAGAATTTAGGACTATATGAAAAATAACCTGTAAAAAAAGTCTCAAATCAAAGAAATGATCCAAGCTATATACAAAACAAAACACATAGAAACTAAAATATAATCATGATAATAGGCCTATACACAAAAAAGATGGAAAATCACATATCAAAATCACAGTACAGCCACCGATAGTATGATTTCAAATACTCTCATATGTTGAAAAACTGTGCGTATATGGCAAGCACAAAGGCCATAACGTATTGCTGCAACGCCGTGCCGACAAAGTGCAACGCGTTGCGACATTTCGCAACGCGTTGCGACATTGCAGCCCAAACGCGTTGCTGTGTCGGCCAATCAAAAATCGTGAAATTTCTGTGAGTATTTCAAAAAAATGTACCCTCACAACGCGTTGCTAGAATACTTTTGCAACGCGTCGAACCTTCACAACGCGTTGAGAAACTTCAAACGCGTTGCGGGCTTCACAACGCGTTGCACGCTTCCACAACGCGTTGCTCAGGTTAACAAAGCATTAAGGTCATAACGTATTGTCGCAAACGCGTGGTGAGAAAGTAGCAACGCGTATGTTGCGACATTTCGGGCAACGCGCTTGACGGCCACGGCCAATCAAAATCATGAATTTCTGTGACGTATCTTCAAAAAATAGATCCACAACGCGTTGAGGCAATACGGTGCGCCCCCTTATGCTTTCAACAACGCGTTTGCAGCCATCACAACGCGTTGCGACTTCACAAACGCGTTTTTAAAAGCCCCAACGCGTTTGAAGGGCATATAAGGGGGCATAACCGTATTGCTGCCCAACGCGTTGTGAAGGTTGGCAACGCGTTGTGGGTCGCAAAGCGTGCTGTGAGATTTATATTTTGAAATAGTCACAGAAATCATGATTTTGATTTGGCCGACGGAACAGGCAACGCGTTGCGAAATGTCGCAACGCGTTGACGAACTGTCGCAACGCGCTTGCCGAAATGTCGCAACGCGTTGTGACTTTCTCTCAACGCGTTGCGGCAAACCGTTATGACCCTTATGGATTGGTAACCTTACAACGCGTTGTGAAGCTTTGCAACGCGTGTTGAAGGTTTGCAACGCGTTGAAAGTATCTAGCAACAGCGTTGTGGGTCTTATTTTTTTAAATACGTCAACAGAAATCATGAGTTTGATGGCGACACAGCAACGCGTGGCTGAAATGTCGCAACGCGTTGCCGAATGTCGCAACGCGTTGCTACTTTCTCGCAAACGCGTTGCAGCAATAAGTTATGGCTGGTGTGGCTTGCCATATGCGTAGACACCTTTTGCACTACTACCCAACTTTGCGCAAAGCCATGCGCGCGAAGTGAGGAAAATAAAAACACACACTTGCAGACGCAAGCGGCATTGTCACGCGTATCACGAACATCGGCAGCGAAAAATTCACAATTAATCCCAAAAACCCAACTTTTTAACTGCTTTAAATTTTGTCCCCAAATTGGATTTTTTGATATGTTCATAACACCACTCGAACTGCATACATAGATGCAAAAAATATTGGACGGGAAATTAATTCCGGGTTTGGGTGTTTTTTGGGGAGGGACCTTCACGAACCGTCTAAGAGTAATTACTAGATGTATGTGCCTTCTGCAATTCTGCGACGACACAAATGCAATCCGTCCATACCGCCATTGGATGTTACAATTTTTTTCAAAAACTTTTTCTCCACGGGGGCCCATTGTATTCAAATGTGATGATTCCCCCACGTGTGAACAAGGAAACATGCGTAAAAAAGGGGGTATCGTTTTCCAAAAGGCGATGTACGCGTGTAAATTGATTAGGGTGGTCAAAAACCATCAAAATGTGGCAAAAGGTATGTTTTTTCTTAACTCCTCAAATTGTGATGAGTGTTTACGGTATGTAATAATCAAATTAAGCATAACAGATATATTAACGGACCACCAGGCAGTGCTTATGTTAAGCTAGCAAAAAACTGACAAAATCTACTTCTTGAGTGTAGCAAAAACAACAAAAATATCTGTTTAGGTATGTTCTTTAGTCGGTGGAATTACTCGTTTAGGGTGCCATTTTGGGAAGCAAGTCCAGTTCACGCATCATATCACCTTTGAATTACAAGTGGCCCCCCCCCCGGGTATTTTCTTGTAATTTATTTAGAATGCTTACCCAAATGCATAAAATCAACATGTTAGTGGAAAGCTGAAAAAGCTTGCAGGCCGATTAGGACAGCAGGCAAGTTCAAACCTAATTCTAACTTGTTTGGTTCAACAATTCTCAAACAAATTTGTTATCGGTAGATGTTCTGCAATACCACAACAGTTAAGTGTATATGTGAGAAATTATATTCCTGCAAATGGTCCTTATATGTCCCTTTAAATATGTGTAGAAGATGAGAGCACATGTCACAGGCGAAAATTAGACATTTCATCCATGCAACAACCACTCCATCAGCAACCAGGATGGGGAGTTCGATCACTTCTGCTTTAGACTAAGGTAGGGGCCTGACTACCTAAACAAAGTTTGAAAGAATGATCATTTAAAACAATGATAGTATCAACAACGGCATGCAAATAAAGATGGGTTGTAAATTTTGTGGATGCAGCTTGTACCCCCTAATTTGGGAATTTTATGGTTTGGCATAGTGTAAAACTGGGAGTTCGGCGTTAGTTTTCAATTGTCTAAAAAATTTTTACCATTTATATTCAAGTACAAGGAGACCTTTCAAATTTGGTCTATTTTCACCTAAAAAGTAACACTATTTGTTGAAATGAAAAAGGTTTTGGAAATATAATCGTAATGGTAGTTAGGAAGGTGATCTGATCATGGTACAATTTCAAGTTTTATCCCTCAAGTGGAAAAATACCCAATACACATGATGCAACTTTGAGTTAATATGTCAGCTCTTTGGATTGGGGAGCAAAAATGTGCACGAGAAAAAATGGGTCCCAACTTGGGTGTGTGACGTTAGCTGGTCAAATAATTGTGGCCAGGAGGGTAGCTAGTGTAGAATGCTATATTGCAGTGAAAACAGCCTGTAGACCGGTGACCTTAATCTGCGGCGCAAACAAAGGATTTGAAGGTTGCACTTTGGGTCCACTTTTTGATGACAAAAATGGCCGCCTATGTTCAGTTGATAAGGTACAAGAACATTTGTACTAGTAAAAGTTGCAAAATTTACTTCTGCAGTTCATGCAGAGGAAAAAACATACAATTAAGACACTACAACTAAAGACACATTCATCTTTCTTCAAATCGGAGGATATTAACATTATTCGACATTGACAAGTCACTGCCCGGGACATTTTTGGCTAATAACATCATCATTTGAAGTCAAGATGTATAACAAACAATCATTTTTAGATTCCATATGATGAGTAATTGGACATGCATATTAATTCAGTTCTCAATATTTACCCCTGAGTTAACTTTTTTCCCCTTCCCCATAACACCGGAACACTGAAGTTGAAAGCCAAAGTAAACTAGAGGCAAATTGTGCTCGAAGAGCACGAACCTAGCCGTGGGGATAAAATTACCTTTGACCCCATGCCGAGCACGAGCATGAGTCACGTGACCATACAACGTTGCAAATAGCAAATATGAATTTTTGAAGATTTTTTTTTACATTAAGACCGGAAGTTTCCCTTTAATGACCTTTGACCCCCATGTTGAGCACAAATTCGGTGAAGGGTCTCAAGCTGCTTCATATGCACGAGTCACGGGACCATGGTACCTTGCAAATGAGAGATATGAATTTCTGAAGATTTTTCACGTTAAGACCGGAAGTTCCCCTTTAATGACCTTTGACCCCCATGTTGAGCACAACTTTGGTGAAGGGTCTCAAGCTGGTTCATATGCATGAGTCATGTGACCATGCTACCTTGCATATAACAAATATGAATTTTTGAATTCATACCGGAAGTGTCCCCTTAATGACCCCTTAATGACCTTTGATCAAAATTCTGTGTACACACCATAGGGGCCTTGGGTCAGCGGTTCTTCAGAGCAAGTCTGGTGATTATAGCAATTGATTTGTGGAACAATAAGGAATTTATAGAGTTCCGACGAATGCCCCTTTAATCGGCCCACATGACCTTTGACCCCAATCTGTGTACACCCCATAGGGGTCTTGGGTCAGTGGTTCTTCTGACAACATCCGGTGATCATAGCACTAATTCTGTGGCAGAAGAAGGCTTTTATAGAGTCCGACGAATGCCCCTTTAATCGGCCCACGTGACCTTTGACCCCAATCTGTGTACACCCTATAGGGGCTTTGGGTCAGTGGTTCTTCTGACCAATTTTCGTGGCTCCTCTTCTTCTATTGAGGGTAATTTTCAGTACTGTTTGGGGCCATTAATTAAAAGGAAATTAAAGCAATAAAGGGCTAATGTATATAAAAGCTTTACAACCATGTAAAAATATCAAGTTTGAAAAATCTTAAGGGTGCACTATTTTTCAAATGTGTCAGTGTCTCTTTATGCAAAATTAACATAGGGGTCATCGGGAGGACTTGTGCAGAGAGGATGGTTTCCTACATCAGTTGGTTTTCAAATATGCAGTTTGCTTCTTACTGTAACATTCTATGGTAATACACCACTAAAGCGACTGTTAAGATCAAAATATTGAGTGAGTGCCACTATTTTCTTGCATGGTAGCGGAAAATTTTTTTTTGTAAATGTTAAAAGCACTTATTATATAGGAAAGTGCCAAATTTCATGATTGCCATGGTAGGCAGGTATGTTCTCAAATTAAGTGGCATTTGGACAGTAAAAATTGAGGTAATTTACTCAGCACTCATGTATTTCACACGATTTACCCACTAATAAGCCATACAACTATTACGCAATTGTGAGGGCAGTCGATCTGTGCCTGTGAGTTGGTGATCATAACCAAAAAATAATCTAGTCACCATATTTTGTTGAAAAATTGGTGATTGTTGATTTTTAGCTGTATACTTGTGTGATATTTTGGCATTTCCTCGAGTTTTAAATGTGAAAGAACATGTGCTAAAAGTTACCATTTTTCCCTACTCTGATTTAGGTAAGTTTGACCTCATATTTATAATTTACTTTAATATTTTTAGAGTACGAGGCATGTAACAATGGTTATCTTGTGGACATTGCAAACTAGTGCCAGGATTGGGAGATGTGTTATGGTTTTCAATGTATGGTTGAATTGCAGAGTCCACTGGGTTCAATTGAGTCAAGTCCAGCAAGTCTGAGTCTGCGGTGAGTCCGAGTCCCGGGGCCCGCAAGTACCGAGTCCATGGGACCCGCGTCCGAGTCCACCGAGCACAAGTCTCCGAATCTGATTGACTCGTACTCGCCAATTGAGTCCGGACGAGTCATGCTGTTCTCTACCGTCCCACATCGTAAAAGTGCGTCAAATAATCTGCAAAGATTGCAATCAAAAAATTGTGTCATACAGGGCTTGCAAAAACACGAGCGGATTTGTCCCAGACAACCAGATGTCAATGTTCAACAAAGGAAATGTAAGCCAGCCAAAAGGTGTAGAGGTCTGTTCGGTAGTTCAAATGAAATTGATGTGGTAAATCTTGGGCCAAATGACGTCGATAATACCCTGTCCCTCAACTCAACATACAAAGTGGTAACCAACTGAGAGTTCTTTCTCTTCATTTTTTCAAAACCCCCCTTTTTCAAGATTTTTCATTGTTTTACCCTCTTTTTATGTGCAAAATCGATTACAAAATAGATTAACTAGAATTTCGTCGCGGTTCTCGGCTTTCTCGCGTCGCTATATTCAAAGAATATAAGCTGTGGGCCGCCCATGACATTTGACCCCCTGGCACGTGAACCTTTGATCTCATCAACATATGAGGCATTACATGGTGCACCTATGACAAAAGTTTGGTTCCAATTGAAATTCAAGTTTTCAAATTTAGATCAATTTTTATTACCTTTTAGAGGAGCCCATTTTTTTCAACTTGACCTCACATGACGCTTCTGACCTTTCAACATGACCTTTGACTCATCAACATATGAGTTATCCCATGGTGCACCTATTGCAGAAGTTTGGTTCCAATTTAAGTTAAACTTTCTCAATTGAGGTCAATTTAAAACAAATAACAATTTGTTGACACACACATATCACAACAAACACACCTACACACGCACATGGTTGCTACGGTGGTCCTGCCAGCTATAGCTGGCGGGCGGCCCCAAAAATACCCCCTATTTCAGTTTTCATGACAAGATTTCAGACACCCCACCCCCCTTTTCAATCAATGACTACACATCACAATATTTTTCACATAGTAAGACAAACATACAAGTTCACACATTTATACTTTGTGTCTGCTGGAGTACGTACACCAGCTTGCACCGTAAGCTATTATGTACCCAATGACACTATTACGGGAACACAGGGGAAGGCTGCCTTCTGCTTGTTGGTTTGGATCGACAATGATGCAGAATCGATGTATGCCTCTGGAGGTTTGGCCGGCCAGGATGCAGGCTGAAGACCTGATGCCACGACCAATTCTGTGAAATACCCCTTTTTAAAATTTCGCGGAGATGGATGCTCAGAAAACCCCTTTTGTTGTGATTCGCAAAATATAAACCAACCCCTTTTCCCCGAAATTTAGAACTCACATGGTTACCAACCAGTTTTTATGTTTAGTTGGAGGACCGGAATTACAAGCATTGGTCTAACACACAGTTCGCAACCACTAAATCCCAACTTTATAACGAACACAATGAACTTCACCGCTGATATATGTATGGTTTAAGACCCCACTTTCTATTTGTTTGTTACCGAAAGACCCCAATATTTAAAAAAAAAAATTACAAACGTAAAAAGTTATCAAAGACTTTCAAGGACATAAGTGAAAGATTGTGATGTTATCCTTCGTGCGGTACAAATGTGCAGGAATAGGAATAAATAAAAATGTAGGATTAGTCTGTGAATTATCATAAGCTATTTTTTTCACTGAAAAAAAAAATATAGAACGGAAGAAAAGCAAGCAGCAGTATTCAAAGAGATAATTCATCAAGTACGTGTTATAAGTAAGTGGCAGTATGTGTATTAGAGAAGTAAATATCCAATTTGTCCTTATAAGGCTGATTTTGGTCCTATCACGTTAAGGGTTTGTTAGAATACCCATACTTATACCCATACTTGTTACAGAGATACAAAAATCAGATTTTTGATGACTTTTTTTTTCATTTCTGATTTAGCAAATCACTGAGAGTGCCTTTAACTTAAAATATGGCTCCCTGAGGCAGTAAAAAACTGGTTTGTCAAAAAAATTGGTTGGCCCTTCACAATAATCTGTGAATGTTCCTTAGGCGGGTGACAGCAACGGTTTTTGATTTAATTGTTCGTTGTAAATTAAACTTCACTTACAATTCAAAGTAACTGGGAACAAAATCAGGTCAAATAGTCCTCAATGGATGCATACCAAAACAATTATTCTTGTAACAACATGGATGTGTACTAGTACCTTAGTGTGGCACATCTACAACACAAGCCAAATCCAATCTCTAAAAAATTTTACAACATGCGCATGCTCTCCCATTTTTGATTGAAAAAATTATACCCTCTCTCCTGTGCCCCAAAGGGTGTTTGAACCAATGCAAATAAACAATGTGCCTCATACTTTACTGTACTAACCAAATATCAGTACTTGATGCAAAGTGTTCAAGAAGTTTCAGGACCCAAAAAACATTCATGACCATGATCAAAATTCCTTGTAAAGTACTATCTAGCACTCTGTGTTTAGACTAAAATGAGTGCAAAAGTCATAGTTCCCTTGTTTAAGTATAAGATTTTTATCATGATCTTAATTGGGGTGAAATTTTCCTGAACTGGTGCATATGAGATGGACATCACCATACACCCTCGCCTGACCCCATGTTAAGCAGTTACCTCAGCTGAAGTATGGACACTGGTGTAGCCTTCTTCTTGCCCTTTACCAGTCACTATAATGCCCTAGCATATTTGGTCAGGCTCTTCTTCAATGCGTTTTTCAATGGAAACCCCATTTTCTCTAGCCATACCACAATCACTGCTGACAATGTAGTTGAAATTAAATACACACAAAACAAACTTGTTAATCATTTCATTCAAATTTCAAAAGTATCTTGACAATACTGCACATTTCATTCCAAATTTCAAAATTATCTTTGACAATACCTGTAGAGGTCAAAGGATTTTGATTTGATGTTCTGACGCAATATTCGCCATTTTGGTTAGAACCACATGTGTGGTGTCCATTTTACACAGCCTCCTTGGAAGATTTTACCTCTCACATCAAAAACAAGTAGAAATATTGGTCGTGAAATTTACAGATCTGGGTTTTGGGGTGAATGCAAGTCCTTCGTGATGATGAAAAACTTTATAGAATTACCCTCACAAGGATATAGACCACAAAATACCATCACAATGTGATATTGTGGTTATTTGTGGTATATGGTAAGAAAGAATTACATTGTGAAAATCTTGAGAGTTTGTGGCATGTGATCTTACCATTGTACCAAGTGTGGTGTAGTTTGTGTTGTTATTACTGTGGTATTTGTGGTAGGCCTAAAGATGAAGAGTCTTCTAATTTGGTATCATCATTCATCATCAGCTTTTTGTCTGTCCACTGTTTGACGAAAGCCTCAACATGTTTCCATGCGGGATTTCGGCCCCTTACCTTCCACGTGGCCTAGTGCGGGTTGGAAGGGAAACTGGTACCTAGAGTAATGTGTGCAGGTAACAGACCCGGGGAGGTCCCCTACTCTTTCGATAAGGTCTGCAACCTTTTTCGGGTTCAGGAATTACTACCTAATAAAAACGGGGACGACAGCTTTACTGATCTCCGAACCATGAGGGCGCTCGGACACCCATTGCATACACAGGCAATTTTACCCAATGGGTGGGAGCGAGGAGAAATTCCCATAATCAGGGCGCTCGGTCGATCTTTACTCTGCCGACGGTTCGGCGCATTAGACCGCTCGGCCCCAACCTCGCCCTTTAAAGCAAAGTTGGTTTTATAGTATGCTTTATCCAGGGATTATCTAATATGACGCATATACCAACAATCTTTACTATGTTACAATCCAATTTTGTTGGCAGATTATGTGGTCTATGGCAGTGTAGTACAATGAAAGTGTGTATACTGTGCTCAATGGTAAGTCCTCACAATAACAGCCTGCCTTGTTGACAGTCACAGCTATGGACCAGGGATGTGGTGCTTTTTCACACCACACGTCGATGGGAAAAGTAAAAATTTGGACACTTCGATTTCCTGTGGTAGAATTTTTTTTGTAATTTCTTAAATATGATGATGTTACACTAAAACCGAACCAAAAAATTACTCAATGAAATGATTTCTGTTTACAAATATCATCAAAAAATATTCCCGCTGCTGTATCTCAAAAAAATATCTTGAGATCAGGATCAAGAATGATTACATATAAGCAAAACATCAGCACTCAATAGAAGGTCCATAATAGTTTCACGCCAGTCGCAGAAGTGTGTGTGCCAAATTCAACAACAACTGCGACCGACAGGGAATAATAAATCTGTGCTATCACCTCACAATTTAGGCATGCGATAAAGGCGAAATGCTCGACGAGGAATGCAGAGTCGCATGACGTACGTCACTAGAGACATGAGGCTATGCCCTGGGCATGAGGCTACTGCTAGCACCACAAAAATGGAACATGTACACCAACCACGACATGGACCATACACAAGTGCACAGCAACAGTACATGTATCATTCTTATTCTAGGATAACCGTGAACCTATACACTTGCTGTCTTTTATTGCCCATACACACGATACACAAGTGACAGGCTAGTCTCAAACAGTGGAATCTTAAAAAAAATAATTTTGGTAACACAAACCTTCGAAATAGCGACCCTCGGATAAACAAACCCGGATAAATTCTGAACATTTAAAAAAATAGTGAAAACACAAAAAAACGAATCAAAATAATAAATAATATATTTGCAGGGTTGAAAGCCTTTTATGTAGTTAGCCCTCACCTGAAATGATTAAGGGGGAATATGGGGGTTAGAGGGCTAAAATGAAAAAAAAATTAAAAATAAGGAAGAATGACATTTTGCTTTTGTTTGACAACAATTGGAGCTTCTGTTCTAAAGTTATAGTCGTAATATGGGGTCGAGGGCTAAAAATTACAAAAATTAAAATAAGAAGAATGACATTCTTTGCTTTTTGTTTGACACAACAATCTGAGCTTCTGTTCTAAAGTTATAGTCAAAATTGTCGCTTCAACGACATGAAATTTCCTCTTATATACGGTATTAATTCCGAAGGTTCGTTAACCTCCATGGTTCATCCAAACATGGTTTTCTTCAAATTAAAGGTTTGTTATTCTGAATGTTCATTTATTTGAAGGTGTTTATTTCTAAAGAAGGTAAATCCGTTAATCCGAAAATGAAATTGTGTTTGTTAAATAAAAGTTAATTTCCCCAAAAAAATGTGGTCTCCGCCTTATTCCGAAGGGTCATATTCCGAATGGTCATTATTTTCCGACATTTACATAAGGTCATATTCCGAAGGGTCATTATGCCGACAATAACATAAGGTCATTATTCCGAAAATAACATAAGGGTCATTACTTACTCCGAAAATAACACAAGGGTCCGTTTTTCGAAGGGTCATTATTTCCGAAAATATTATAACGATCATATTCCGCAAGGGTCATCACTCCGCAAAAACATAAGGACCTTACTCCGAAAATAACATAAGGGTCATCACTCCGAAAATATCATAAGGGTCATAACTCAGAACATGACATAAGGGATAAAGGGTCATCACTCCGAACATAACATAAGGGTCATCACCCGAAAATACATAAGGTCCATCACTCCGAAAATAATATAAGGGCAGTACTCCGAAAATACATAAGGGTCTTACTTCATTACCCCGAAATAACATAAGGGTCATCACTCCAAAATCCATAAGGGTCATTACTCCGACATACACTAAGGTCATCACTAATTTAACAGAATATTTAACGATTTAAAAAAAACAAACATAAGGGTCATCACGATCACTCGAAATAACATAAGGTCATTACTCCGAAAATACATAACGGCATTACCCAAAAATACCAAAGGGTCTTAATCCCGTAAAAAGATAATAGTAAGAAACAACATAAGGCAGATCTGATTATGGCTCTGGTTTATATCTAAGTTGTCCGAAATAGAGCGAAGTGACTTTGTTTTAAGCTTTACACGGTACTTTTAAGTGCGCATCGGCAGGGCGAGCTATTACGTTTGCAGGCAGTAGAACAGGGGACTTCTCGGTCCCTTCCCATTCTCATATTATTTTTGACATATCCTAACGGGGGCAGGTCGCTATTCAGAAGACCCACTACTCAGAAGACCCACTTTCAGAAAACCACACTCAGAAGGCCTGGCTATTCAAATTTTCCTGACTATCGGGCCTTCTGAATAAAGGGATTTTTGAAATAGTGGCCTTTTTGTTGTATTTTATTTTAAAAGACCCCTCTCAGAATTTGTTCTGACTGACGGTTTTTTTTATTAATCGGGTCTTCTTTCACTCAGAAAACCCCTTACTCAGAAAGCCGCGATTCAGAGGCTGATAGCTGTTTGTGCTAAAACGTCCCGTTATTCAGAAGTACCCTCAGTCAGAATATTTTCTTCTGACAAACGTCGGGATTTTTTCTTAATGAATAACGGGCCTTCTTAGTAATGGGTTTCTAAGTCAGTCAGAAACTTAAAGGGGCCCATCAGTCAGAATCATTTTTATCTAGCCGGTCCTCTTTTTGACAATATTGAGACATGGTCATTAATGGCAATGCTGCATTTCATTTAACCCTCGTTCCAAGCAGGCTATTTATGTAACACGTTTAATTGGGGGGGCTTAAATCCAACAAAATTTTCCATGCCGAAACGTCCCCGTGAACGTTGATTTCAAGGTCAATTCGTACCAAAATAGTACCAACATTGCCAGCGCATTCCTTCTAGGCACGTGGTTCCCTCAGCAAAATTCGTACGAAACTATAGTTAAATTTTCTTTGTCATAAAATCACACAAACAATAGTTTTTACCGGATTTTAGGTCCAAAATAAGAATAAAATTAACTTAAACATGAAAAGTTAGCATTAAGTACTGGATGTTAACCAACCCGTACTCCTAAAATTTTGCGGCTACCCTACCCCCCCCCCCCCCCCGAGTAGGTTTTGGTTGGCTATTGTTTTTGGTGCTAAATGTGCACAAAGGACGTCGATTGATACCTGAAATCATTTTGCGACACAATCGCGGATTGTTTTTATGGCCAAGTTTTAACGTTACTTTCAGCTTTTATCTTTAAAACTTAGTTTTTCATTTGGTAACTTAGTTTATTCACGATGCGCCCACAATAGTCAGCCTCCACAGACCCTCACCAGCTGGGAAATGGTGTTCACTTTATATTTAAAGTGATTAGTGGCGGGACTGTAAGAACCGATCTATGTGAGTGTGCAAATCCTGGATTACATTGTAAATGTGAATTTTGGTACACAAGTTACTTTATTACATTGATAATCAAAAAAAATTGATGGAAACACTTGCCACCCCCCTCTGGCCCCCAGCTTGGATTCAAGGTACCAGGGGGAAACTGTTTAAAATGGTTCCGCTTGTGTTGAAAAGGCACACCATGATGTCTGTCTGGTTACCAAAGATACAAACAAGGTATATGTTTATACTACCTGTGACTTATATGTTTAGGAATTATAGTCCATAAGCTGCATCATCAGATTTTCCGTTCGTCATTGCACCCAATGGTGATTAATTTTCCCAGATATCACCTTGAAGGGGATGTCCCCTTGACTAGCATGAGGTATGTTTCCGCTTAGAAAAGCCCTCTGCACGTTAGAGTGTCTGTTCTGCCCATTTAAAAATGGCCCGCGATTGTTTTATGTAAAACCGCCATTATATTTCATTCAGATAGAAATTATATCACTACTCGCGATATCAGTTTTTAACTTCAAAAGGGATTTAAACATCTAGGCGTCCAAGTTGGCCGCCGCAAGGAGGCATATTGCTAATTGAACTTAAAATGGCCAAATTGTTGAAATAAGAACAGGTGTGATATTTTGAGAGCTCCAAAAATAATTTATTGGCTTCATAGTGTACGTTCAGGCGTCTTTTACAAAGATTAGTGGATATATTCGCTCTAGAGTACGTAAAATCAGGAAGAAAAGCAGCCCTAACCATCTTTTCGATGGTATAAACAAAAATTTTCTAATATAATGCCCCTAAATCATTGTCCGAGATGTAAAAAATATTAAAGTTGGGTATTGACATGTCCAAGGGAGTGCTGTGTCACAATGAGCTGGTTACTACGTTGGCTATGTACATAGTTTAAACTGACTCTATAATAGCTCATAGGAAGACAACGGATCATATCAACCCTAATACAAACCAATCATAATAAATGGGTGTGGACTGTATCTAATTTACTCTCAGTGCCGTCATATGTGTTTCCAGTAAAAATAAAAACCAGGCTATAACAGAAAAGGTGAAAAAAAAAAGTGTCATATGTAGAAGAAAAAGTTAAATATGGTGACCTAACTTTCTTGCGAGCACATCAAGTGCTAACTTTGTTTCGGACTTGTACCAACCCAGCTCCTTCTCCCTCTCTACTGCCGAGATCATATTCCTTCCCGGCGTCAACTAGTGTTGAGTGGTCTGCAATTGTCCAAAAGTACGAGAGAAGATTGCGGAAAAATTTATCAATAGTTTCCTTATGGTTCTTATTATGTCGAAAGATGTGCAGGGCGTTTTTTTCTTCGTGATTTATGTCCCCCGGATCGGAGTGCGTATAACCGCGCCATCATGAGTTAAGATCATCTCCGCAATATACAAGTGTCATCAAATCTCGCCTTTTGGTGCTCTCAAAATATGACTAGCATTTTTACCCATCAATTAGGCAATTTTAGTACATGTAACAAAACATGCCTCCTTCCGGCGGCCATATTGGAACTAACTGTTTAAGGACACTTAGGAAGGTAAAAACTTCATTTCGCTTAGTCCTAGACAGAAGTTCTTATATTAACGAAAATAAATAGCAGTTTTTCCTAAAAACAATGGTGGCCATTTTTAAATAGGCAGTACGCGCTTAATGTTGCAACATTTCGGGGCGAAACCATACCTAATCTATTCAGGGGAACACCCCTTTAAGGTGATATATTGGAAAATTAATCACCCAGGGGGTGACCACAAAACTCGATTTTAAGGCCCGTACGAAAATGGCTTATGGACTATTATGGGGTTAAAAAACTGTAAAACAATGTAAAAAAGGTCAATTTTGGTTGTACAGGGGTCAAAATGAAGTTGCTCCAATTTGTAAAATGTGGTCAAATTGTTGGTTTTGAGTACTGAATAAGAATGAAATATATGATAGTTTTGACTATCTCCGTGTCGGTTAATTAACAAACTGGAGAATAAAAGTCAACACTATTGGAGCTAGGGATTCTATGACCTTGTGACCTATTTTGTGGGTAAGTGAAAACTAAGCATAACAAATGTACGGCAAACTAGTATATTTTCAATCCTGAGATAGGGAAACAATTTGCACCACTATTAACTGAATTCAAGAAAAACTTTAACTTTTGATCCATGTACAACACCACAAATTGACTTTTTCACCAATTTCAGAGTTTTTACCCCATAACCCGGAAACTATAAGCCATAGATAGTTGTAACTATTACCTTTTTGGAATCCTTGTAACCAGGAACACACAGCATGGTGTGCTTTTGAACACATTCAGAACATTTTAATTTTTTGACCCCTGTATAACCTTGAAACCAAGGCTGGGGGGGAAGTAAGGGGGGTGGGGTTGCAATGGCTTCCCATCAATTTATGGATTATCAATGCTTTAAAGACTTGTGTGCAAAAATTCATAATTGCCAGAAGCGCACACTCTTACACTACAGTCCCCTGCTATGATTCCTAGGGTATAAATTTCAGAGGA